>JAUKPQ010018813.1:0-52590 GCA_032273045.1 Chloridella minuta
CTGACATGGAATCAGCAATAGAGTTTATTCACTCTTTTTAAATTGGAGCAACGGGAGGGATTTGAACCCCCGGTTTTCAGGATTTGCAATCCCGTGCATTGGGCCGCTCTGCCACCGTTGCATATAAATACAGTATGGATATCAAAAACTGTATTGATGTTGTTGAAAAATTGTTACGTCAACATGCACGTAACTACAAAGATAGCCATGAACAAATGTTATATGAACGTGGATATCTTACTGGTCTTATCGCAAGACTAATGCTCACAGATCCTATACTACGTAGGGACCTTGAAGAATTAATCAAACATAAGAAATAATTTGGCGGAGCATGTAGGAATCGAACCTACTCACCTCTTTCGAAATGATGGATTAGCAATCCATTGCCTTAACCGGTCGGCCAATGCTCCATTAATACTTGGTACCTCCACCTGGACTCGAACCAGGAACCAACGGATTATGAGTCCGCTGCGCTAACCAATTGCGCTATAGAGGTATTGTTTGGTGCGACCTCCCGGAATCGAACCGGGACGCTGTTAAGCGAGAGATTTTCTTACCACTATAGTTTTCACTACCTATACAGTTTTGTGGTCTGGACTATACCTTCATCATAGTATTGCTACCTTAGATGCCCGCCGTCTAGTCTCTACACCTTCATAGTGATTTCTCACTATGCTTGGCTCGGTATTAGCATTTCAAAGCCTTCACCGAATTTGACGGGTTCTACTCCTGAGATTTCCCTCAGGGCACTCAAATTTTACTCTCAAGTCTCTTGTGTCTACCTATTTCACCAAGGTCGCTTTTAACTTGTTTGCTCTGTCGTAATTACCACCTTTAGGCGTAAGTCCGACTTTCATTAACGCTTGACGAATATTACTACATTCTTTCAATGCTGTCAATAGTTCGTCATCAGTTACTTTTACCTTTCCTGAATTGATATTCCTACCTCTCCAAGTTCCAGTCAAAGCATGACAGTTACAACATAACAACTTTAGATTACTCTTTACATTGTTTTTATTGTCACCATCTACATGTTCTAGTTCCAACGGAATCGGTTGAGATTTCCATTCTGCTAGACCACAATCCTCACATTTATGCCCTCTTTCTAAGATAAGCACTTGTTTATGATTTCCATTACCACCATACTCAAACAGTGTCTTAGAAAAATTATCTTTATTCCAATTCATGCGCTGTTTAATTTCTTCAGGTAAGTTTTTATATACTTCCTGCTGAGGTAATCGTTTACCAGTAGCATATGCTTTCTTTCCGCCTTCAGAGTTTATCTTTTTCAAGATAGGACACCCTGAAGGTCGTTTAGAACAACAATGTTTACCGTTTTTTAATTTAAACTGAAAATGCTGCCTGCAACCATAATCACAATACATATATTAGTCTCCTATATTGTATTTATCTGGTAGACAGAATTTTCAGTTAAAACTGATTTAAATTTTTAAAGAACAATCTGTATTATATATCAAAAACAAATTGTTGTCAAATGAATTTGTAAGTAGTATCACCATCGTTATTGATACCATTCACCCATTTATATAAAGCCGGCTGGGACTCGGTACGCTACTTGGGATACCGGACCAGATAGTACGCCATCATGTACCCGGATCTTCCGATCCGTCGGGCATCGAACCCGTAACCTTCTACTGGGTCAGTCCTTCGAAGAAACCTAACCAGCGTGTCTTTCTCTTGCTAACACTTACAAAACTTGGGGCATCATGTGGGACTCGAACCCACGCAAGAAAACCTTGATACGTTTTCAAGGTTGAAGCAAACCACACTCCGTTACATCCTATGACGCCATAAACTAATCAAGAGCTTGTAGACTAAACTACAATTTACCGGTTTCTAGACGAACTCTTAAACTTGGCGACTCGTGGGAGAATCGAACTCCCGTAATCGGATAGACAATCCGAAGTAATGACCATTATACGAACGAGCCTAAACTTGGTGGAGATTACTGGGATCGAACCAGTCGTGCCATAAGGCGGCGGATTTACAATCCACTGCATCACCATTGATGCTTCATCTCCAAAATTAGTATAAGCTACTTGTTTCCACACAAGCCCTTAATTGAGCGGTTACTCTGTCCATCTCTTTTATTCTAACGTCTGTGTGCAGAGAGATACTGCCTATCAGATTCAGGATTACTCCGCTAACGGTCTTCTGCCACCGGAACTCTATCGCTATTCAAACGCTACTTTATCGAAAGTAGTAACGGGATTCTTTGGAAGAGCATAGGAGAATCGAACTCCTCTTCTTAGGATGAAAACCTAATGTCCTAACCGATAGACGAATGCTCCATGTTATTAGTTTTGCTGACGCACTATTTGCTATGCTCAACGGAATTATTTGCAAGTTTACCGTTTCTATACATAGTTAGTTAGAGTTGACGTTTACTCAGGCGCTTACATCAGCAAAACTAATAACACACTATATGAAAACACACTACCTCGCTATTTGCGGGCGAGACACCGACTTTATAGTGTGTTTACATATAGAGCCCTGAACTTAACAGGGATATATGAATTCTAAATTTTAAAGAACTGTTTTGCAACTGACTCTATCGTTTGTTGCTATGTGTCTATTATAACACCTTTTTCATTTATTGTCAAATTCTTTTTTGTGTCTCTGTTTCCAAGAACTTCTTCAATCAATCTATAACTAGAGTATAGCACTATTTGGATTTATTGTCAAATTCTTAGTTGTTGTAAATAAACAACATTTGGTCCGGGGTACAGGAATCGAACCTGTATTGACTGCTTAGAAGGCAGCTGTATTATCCATTATACTAACCCCAGCTACTTCAGTTGATTGGCTCCCCTACGTGGGCTCGAACCACGGACATTTTGATTAACAGTCAAACGCTCTACCAACTGAGCTATAGGAGAATAATTTTGGTGCCGACTATCGGATTCGAACTGATGACCTATCGCTTACAAGGCGATTGCACTACCACTGTGCTAAGTCGGCTATTTTATTTAAGTGTATTGTATCATAGGAAAACTTTTATGTCAACCTATGATAGCAATATTCTACTGTGTTTGGGAACACCTGCTAACAAGTATTCCATTTGGTCAGCAAGAATAGTTCTATGTTGTAATATCATATTCTCGTAGTGATTAGGCACGTATGGAGTATATAACAGTTCCATCTTTGCTTCTTTCAGTGTCTTATGACCTTTCTTGCTATTACAATCTCTACAAGCGGTAACAACGTTCATCCAGGTGTTTTCACCACCTTTACTTTTTGGATGAATATGGTCACGACTTAATACATGAAAGTTAGGGTAGTGTTCTCCGCAATAAGCACAAACGTGTCTATCACGACCGAACAATGTTTTATTAGTTAGTGCCACACATGAGTGTTTGTATGGATTGAATCCATGACCTTTGATAGCAATGATGCTATTAGTTTCTAAGTAACTTAATGTACCGTCATTTTGTATGCCACCACGATATTTAGCCACAATATTCCCCATTGACCATGCGATGGCATCTTTTGCTTTATAGGTAATTGCGTCATCATTTGAGATCCACTGCCGGGGAACTCCTGAGATATCTAGTGCTAGAACAGCCATTGTGTACTCCTTTTCTGCTATTGTCACTAATTGTATTTAATCAGTTGTTGGCGGGTCCTGCAGGAATCGAACCCGCATCTCCAAGTTCGAAGCATGGCATTCTATCCATTGAACTAAGGACCCTTGATTACATTATATAACAAATATCATTATTTGTCAAGTTGATCGTCTGCTATTTTCTTACCCCAATCCGCTACGTTCCAAGCACGTTCATGGAAGAAGTAAAGTATGCTATTAACTACTAGAGCAAAGCCAACAACACCTAATCCTACTTTCCAGCTACCGCTAGCTAACCATCCACCTATGAAATTAGTGATAGTTACAAGTATGCGCCAGGTAATTACTTTTGCAACAGAACGTGGTACACGTTCTTGAAATTTTGTTTTGATGTTAAACATTGTATATCCTTCTGATTATTTACGTGTATACGTATGAACGTAAAATTTTATCAGACTTGTATATTGTTGATTCCGGTATCACCCAAGCAGTATATATGACTAAAAGTTTTAAAGCTATCGGCTATACCGTCAGTATATACAAGAGATTCCGGGATAATAGACTCTATATAATCTAATCCTCGTTGCCACATTGAATATTCTTTTGTTAAATCTTTATTTGTTCTAAACCAAGTGTCAAATTCAGTATGCCACCAAGTTATAGATTTATCTGTTTGAAACCATTCTTCATTCCAGGTAGAGTATATAACTGATCTAAGTACCTTTTCATGTACTAGCCGATTCATTCTATATCCTGTATATTTCTTTGGATCTACTATATCCCATGCATGTAACATATGCGGATTCATTTGAAGCCATTTCTTGATAACGTGTCCTTGTTTACACATCATGGGTAAGGTGTCTTTACTCCAATAGAACAGTTCAACTTTAACATTTGTATAATCATCGTTAAAATCATTAATTGTTGTTATGTTTACTGATGCATCACCAAATCTAATATACATTTTTCCAGCATCAACAAATGTTTTAGGTTTTTCCAAACCGACAATAATACCAACTTTTAAATTTTTATCAAATTGTTTTTTGATACTAGAGAAATGAAAATAATTATATCTAAAAGTTTGACCAACACTTAAGTGGTCATTTCTATTCAATACCCAATCAACATCATCAAACACATTCATTGAATTTAATACAATATCACTAACATCCAAAACTGTTATTTTAGTTTTAGGTAGTTTTTCGCTAATGTATTTTAATCTGGGGACTGCTTGTAATTCATGTTCAGCGGCAAAATTCCAACTGTTCTTTACAGATGGATCTAACACAGTCGTGCTTTTGGTTGCCTTTGACATGTGATTTGTTACTATCTCGTCAATGTGCAATCCTTGACGGATAAAAGATTCTAAAATGTTGTGAGTGTCCGAACCACCACTATAGCTTAAGATAAGATAATCATATTGCTCACGCAATTCTCTTGCTCTTTTATCATAATAATAGTCTAATGAGTGTTCTGGTTCTATTTCCCAATTATAATTACTAAACAAATCATTGTGAAATATCCAGTTAACTGGTTGATTGACAGTCTTTGAATATATCAGTGCATCAACTTTTGAAGAAAATTCTATGCCATTACAGACATAATAGCCCAAATCTTTATTAATCATTCTATTAAACCCCTTATTAAAATATTTATCGGGGTAATAGGAGCTTAATTTAATTAGGAAGGTGTTAGATCAACTACAGTCTTGGTAATACCACGTTCAGTCATAATAGGTGCCATATCTGCAATTAATGTTTGTAATATTGAATGATTCCTGTATGCCTGTCTATTTTCTTCAGAATCAAATAAGTATGTTGTTATTGATTGCGTTTCTGTTCTATAATTATCTGTCGAGAGTAAGCCCGATACTTCAGGTAACCATGCAATGTATGCATCATGTGAGGGCAGGTTGTCTCCTGGCCATTCAACTGTAGCATCTGGTCGTGTGATAGTAATAATAGTTTCAAAATAAGCGGTTGCCATATAAATTCCTCAATTAGGTATACTTATATTTAGTCCGAAACATGAAATGAATAAATAGCACGATGCGACAATATACGTTAAATAACTGGTTCCAGTGGTATTATGATGATGAATTATTCGGACGTCAAGACCTAACAAATTTCAAAAAATACACAAATAGATGGAATAGCTCTGTAAAAGAGTATAGCACCTACCGAGAAGAATTACGAAAAACTGCATTAAGCACGTTGGAACATTTTAACGGGAAAGACTTAACTTTATGCTTCTCCGGTGGAATGGACAGTGAAATCGTACTCAGGTCATATTTGGACATAGGACACCCTATTAGGGTTGTAATTTACAAATATGAAGATAACTTAAACGAAATTGACGTACAACTCGCAATAAAAATATGTGAACAATTAAATTCCCCATATCAAGTCATTGACTTCAATGTTGCTAAATTTTTTGAAAATGATGCGGCTAGTATGATTAAGCCATGTCAGATTGACAAACCATTACAATTGATAGGTTGTAAATTTTTAGAAATCACTGAAGGAATACCTATCTTAGGAGAAGGAGATTTATTAGTTAACGTAAGACCTGCATGTGATCCAAACGATGACCACAATTATTATTGGGCATATAGTGAATGGAGTTCTGAGATTTGCAGAGAACAATACTTAATTCATTTAGACAAGCCAGCTATACCCAAATGGTTACAATGGAGACCTGAAGTTTTATTGTGTGCATTAGAATCTGATTATACTAAGAAACTAGTAACATTACACACAGAAAATGTCTTTACGTCTAGGTTATCTAAACATGAGTTATATTCTCAATATTTCCCCGATTTAATCAAACGTCAAAAATTAAGTGGCTTTGAGAATTTTGAAAATGCACCGTTTATAAATGAATTTAAAAAAGAAATCATTAAACAAAACGGCATATTTGGAAGACATATACAACCGCATGATAGGACAGTTAAACAAGCTATTAACGAACTTAAAGGACTGTCATGGTTTTCATAATTGGTGCAACCTCCAGGGATCGAACCTGATTCACCGGTGCTTCAAACCGGTGCTATGACCACATCAGCTAAAGTTGCAAATTCAATAAATGCATCCTTGACATAGTTATATTCATATGTTTTATAACTACCGGAAATAAAAAATCTATTAGTTTTGCTATTGTTCACACCACCATGTGGCATTGAAACATTTTGTAGTATAGGCAATTCTAAATTATACATGTCATATAAATTTGAATCCCATTCAAAAAATGAAGTTTTTGGTTTGTTGACTACGTTATAATCAGGTCTATCATAATGATATTCCCAATTCAACGGAGTTAACATTTCTAAATCTTCATACTTAGATGCAAATGTATATGATGCATTAATATCTAATTCCATTGGAATCTGCAACGCTACTTTTCTACCTCTATCAATATGAGGTACGGGTCTAGCCCCGGGTGCAATTGAATATAAATCTAAGCTAGTCAATGGTAATGGTAAAAATGTATTCACATGTTGCAAAAAATCTTGAGACAAGTTAATAGTCTTATGATAGGGAGTAATTTCATCCACTATAGTGTTCTTATCAATACTATGATATACTCTTAAACAATCATCTAACAATACGATTGGTAGATTTTTTAAAACACATATATTCAGCATGACTTTATATGTTTCTATAAAAGATACTATTGTGAACTTTTGAAATTACTAGTTCAAATCCTAACTCAAGCAAACTATCACGCAATATATCCGGAACAGCTTCCATTATAAACAATTTACATTTTATAAGTTTACTTAAATCAACATCATTGAACAATGTTTTAAGAAATTCAGATTGCGGGCTGGCTTCAATATCAATGCTTATTGCATCAACATCCCAGCCTACATGATCTATTAATGTATTAACAGTAATTGTATTAGTAATTATAGGATATTGTCTATGGGTTTCTTCATAGAATGTTTGTTTACTCATCCATGATGGATCAAAACTTGAAGAACCACCAGTATCGATTGATAGATAGAAATCTGATAAGCCCCCAGATGGTGTAATTGCTCCGTTGAATATTTTAATCTTGTCGCCATATGGCATTACATTTTTAATTAACCTAGCGCATGACATTGGGTTTGGTTCACAGTAAACACCGTGCCAACCTTTTTGCACTAATCCCCAAAAGGGTTCATCATCAGAGTTAGGTCCACCATCACATGCTCCTATTTCTAAAAATTTCCCAGTAGGTTGATTTTTAAAAAAATCAACTACAAATTCTTTTTCAAGTATATCTATCATAAAGATATTTATGTAGGGCGGGAGCCTAACTATCTTATTGTTAATAAGCCTCATTAGATTGTCTCGTATAGGCAAGTTTATACACCCATCAATCATACTATAGTGTCATCACAGTTAACCCCACTGTGACTAGATTGACAGGGACTCGAACCTATCGTCTATCCCATAACTGGCACCCCCTCAAGGATTCGAACCTCGGAGTGTCGGAATCAAAATCCGATGCCTTAGACCAACTTGGCGAAGGGGGTATAAATGGTAGCCTCACTGTGACTCGAACACAGGACCCCCGCCTTATCAAGACGGTGCTCTAACCAACTGAGCTATGAGGCTAAATGTTTGGTGGATGTAAGTAGATTTGAACTACTGACCTATTCCGTATGAAGGAATTGCACTACCGCTGTGCTATACATCCATGGGGTGCTTGATGGGATTCGAACCCACGTATATCGGAATCACAATCCGAGGTCTTAACCGCTTGACGACAAGCACCATGGTAGAAACGGTGAGATTCGAACTCACGGACCCTTGCGGATCGACAGTTTTCAAGACTGTTGCCATAAACCAGACTCGGCCACGTTTCCTTTTAAGTTATTACCAAAAAATAGATATTTCGTTTTCTCTTATATTCAGATGCATTTGCATAGTTATTCTACACTCATTTTGAGTTAATGAGAAGGGTTCGATTGAATGCAGTATTTGGCTAGCCCACTGAGCTAGCATGCCTTCACTATATTCAAACCTTGTAGTAACATCAGATGTTTTATACAACAATGAACCACCTGTTACAGGTAATGATATTGGTATAATCATTGAAACAATTGGACCCGGTGTAGTGATTTGACTTAAATAAGAAAAATTATCCTTGTGAAAATTATAACAATCATATTTGGATACTGATTGATTCCCACTTAACTCATATATATGAAAACCGGGATAGTTTGCTTTATCTAAGTAAATTACTGGTTTATTATAAACTTGTTCTATCTTAGTTTTAATCTTATTATAATATGTGTTGAATTGTTCTTTCATAATAGGTTTGAACTTCTTCACACTTATCATATAAGCAAAATGTTGCCGTGAATACATTCCGGGTGATAACATCTGCGTGGTAATCACATTACTATTTAAATTTTTGTTTGTAGTATGATGTAAATATTGCCACAATGATTTTAACTCAAGGACTTTATTTTTTATATCAATGATTTCACTTTGATTTAAAAAATCATATTGAAGAACTTCAGGGAGATTTTTACTTGTCATGCTATATTTATATGGTGGGACCAGGGCGGTTCGAACGCCCGACCAATGGATTAAAAGTCCACTGCTCTACCGGCTGAGCTATGGTCCCGTATATTGGTGCGACCGGAAGGACTTGAACCTCCGACTCCCTATTTCGTAGACAGGTACTCTAATCCACTGAGTTACAGTCGCATTCTAAAACACACATAGTACACCCTAGTCAACAGGGTTGCCGCACAGGCCATACTGTTTAACTATGTATGCTTTAGAATGCCGTGTATCTCTACACGACATGATAGGGTTGATACCCTACCCAGTAGTTTTACTTTTTGTGTTATCGCCACAAATTTCATGTATACTGTCCGCCCATTCTATACATTTAACGCTGTATTACGGCTCTCGTTGCCTATTCACGCTGTCATCAATCAGTATAAGTCAGTTTGTTAACTTTCTTAATAGCCTCTTGATAGACTCTAGCACGGTCGATCTTATTCTGTATCAACTGTGCTACCTGTTCTTTTGTCAAAACATGTTTGCTAAACCAATCATGCTTTGTTTCAGAAGTGTTGTATTGTATCTCTTTATCCATTTATTGTCAAATTCCTCTCTGTAAAAGTAAAAACCCCCGAGACTTCTTAGTTTCCCGGGGGTTAGATATTAGTTATGATGTTAACTTGTTACCTAGTCCTCGGGGTTCTCTCTTGGTTATCATTTGAGCCACGAATACTTGATGGATATGCTGGCACAAAGGATACATTGGCTAACGTTAGCCACTGTCCGATATGTTTCAACATGTTACAAGTTTTATTCATCATAGTCTTTTATTTAGTCCTGGTTGTAAAATTTTACACCTTTTCTCAATTCATGCTGAAGTATAGCATAGATAGGAATTAATGTCAACAATTTTTTCACCAAATTGCCCAAAAATTTTAATATTTATTTTTGTAACCAGAATCTATCTATTAATAAATATGAATATGATATCAAAAATATGTACCCTTGAAGATATACCTGACATTATTAATATGTATGCAGAAGCTAAGTTATGGCAGAACAAACACCAACCGGATGTGAAATTTGAAACATGGACTGATCCCGAAATAGTTAGACAAATACTTTTAACTGATGGGCAACTACTGTCAGGTACTTGGGAAGACGGTAAGATGATAGCCGCAGTTCTTGGTACATTTTGGAAGCGTCTACCAAATTGGACATTAACAAATCTTATTACCAATAAACAAACAGTCAATTTAAATTTAAGACAAAACGGAATTGCCGATGCAACTGAAAAACTTATTGAGTTTGCGGAAGCAAACGGATACTATAAATTTTACACAATAGTATCTAATAGACAGTACCAAAATAAAAGAGTTATGTCAATATTTCAACATCATATACCCGTTCTTCAAGAATATATGTATGTAGTTGAGGAGACTATTTTACCAGGACAACGTTCAAAATTCAATGGATTTGACAATATTTTACAATTGCGAGTTGGTTCCACTTGGACTGATAATACAATATATGTGCGTAGTGCAACCGCATTTAATTCTAGAAGATCATTTATGATAAATAAGTGATAGGAGAATATCATGTCATTTACGATAATCAAAACATTTACAATCAACGATTCTGCATACATACCAAAGGATGATCCAGTTTATTTTATTACTAATTTTTATAGTTTGATGGTTACTGAGGGTTTAATTGAAAACTCAAAAGTAAGTTCAGATGACTATATAGCAACAATGAACTCATTTAAAAAACCATATTACGATTCAAATAAAATTATTGGTAATTCAATGGTTAAAGTAGATAACAATAGTTATGTATGGGTAGGGGAGTTTTCCTCTGAAGAAGTATATAATGAATATAAAGCCGGGTTGATGACTGCTTTTAACTCCGAATTTAATAATTCTTTTGAGACAAGTAAAATATCACTCATTATTGGATAATTTATGCCGGTGGTGAAATGTTGATATATACAAGTAGTAAATATTACACCCTTAAGGAATAAATTATGGATTTGAAAAAAGAATTATTAGAGATAATCTTTGAACTAAGTGCAGTATCCGCGGATGAGATTATTTCTGCAAATAATTGGAAGGCTGCAGGTATTGACAGTTTAGATACAATTGAAATTCTAATGGAAATTGGTGATCGTTATGGGATTACAATTGAAGAAGAAGATGAAGAAAATCTAACAGATTTTCATCTATTATTAAAATATGTTTCTGTTAAGATATCAGCAAAAAATGGTTTATGATTCTAAAGACACAATTAAACATAGTGCATGGTTTAAATCACTGTGCTTTTTTGTATTTTCTGTACTCCACTAATAATTATTGGCTATTATTAATATCCCTTGCAATTTACAATTTAATAATAATGATAGGGATATCCGGCGGACTTCATAGATATTTCACTCATAAATCTTTCAATACTTCTATTTTTTGGGAAAAAGTTATGTTGATAGTAAGTGTACCGGCAACTTTAGGTACTCCGTTAACATGGATTGCAGGTCATAGACTACATCATGCATATTCGGATACTGACAAAGATCCACATAGCCCTTACTCTGTTGGATTTATAAATAGTTATGTACACAATTGGAAAGATTTAAAAGTGTCATCGTCTATCATAGTAGATATAATGAGAAACAAAACTGCTAAATTTATACATGACCATTATATAAAGTTGTTAGCGTTATATGCATTAGTGTTATATTTAATTGATCCTACTGTAGGAATGATTTGTTACAGTATACCTGCTGTCTTTATATTTCATGTAACCGGCTTAGTTGATTCAATTTGTCACACATACGGGTATAGAAATTTTGATACCAAGGACCATAGTAAAAACAATATTTTAGTAAATATGTTATCTGTTGGTGAAGGATTACATAATAATCATCACGGTGCACCAAGTTCACCTAAATTTTCAACAACAAAAAATGAAGTTGATCTTACTTGGTATTTTATAAAAATTATTGGGAGAGAAAAATGATAGATATTGAAATTGACACCACTAAAGAAACAAAATATGAGAAACAATGGTATTCACCGGAAACTAAATGGCCGGCAATTCCCATGAGATGGTGTCGTTTACCAAATTATTATAGTTTTGATTTAAACCGATTACGCAATGAACTAACAGAAGTAGAAAAAGAATATGCTTTCAAACCGTTCATATTAGATGAACACGGTCGCAAAAGAATGACATATCAAGGTATATGTTTAACAGCAAGAGAAGATAGTGAAGATCCGGAATATGATGGTATGAAATTATTTGCTAGAGAAGGTGATAATGATAAAAAATCAATTCAAATTGGATCCTCTTTTAAAAATTATTTTGTAAAAGAAAATATGTATGAAAATGGGGATGGACCTAAATCCATGTTCGAATTAAATGAAAAAATATTTTCTAAACCTACTAGAGCTTATACCGGATATATTGCAGAAGTAATTGAAAAATTTCATTCAGTAAAAACAAAATGCCGAATGCTAAAATTAAAACCAAGAGGAGTAGTTCCGCCTCATGTTGATTTTCCTTATTATCAACAAATTAGAGTACACGCCGCCCTTCATACCAATGATGATGTTTGGTTTGAAGTTGAGGGTGAGAAGTTTAAAATACCCGCAGATGGTCATTTTTATTGGTTTGACACTGGTAAAAATCATGCGGTAGTCAACGATGGTAATACAGATAGAGTTACATTGAGTGTAAATTTATCTGTATATGAAGATCAATACAATCATAACGATAACCTAATTGATTTAATCAATCAATGCAAAATTTAACATGACTTACTTTGAGTTAGAACCTGAAAATAATATATTTCATTCTGTAATTGCTGATGTGACACATCGGTGTAATATGGAATGTGCTAACTGTTATATTCCCAATAGAGATATACCAGACATGGATATTAATAAATTAAAAGAATGCATTAGTAAATTTCCAAAACGTGCAGAGATACGGTTGATAGGGGCTGAACCAACAGTTCGTAAGGATCTTCCTAACATTGTCCAAATGATACGACAAGCTGGTCATAGACCAATGCTAAACACAAATGGATTGAAAATTGCCAACGAACACTATATTAGAAAACTAATTGATAGTGGACTTAGAGTATTATCTATTAGCATGAACGGTGCCGACTTGGATAGTTTGTACATGAAAACAGATAACATGTTATGCGCTAAACGTAAGGTTAAGGCTCTTAAAAACTGTGTGCGTATGAATATGTTTGTCAATATCAATTGTTTGATAATGAAGGGGGTCAATGATGCGGCTATTAGCAGATTAATTGAAATGTGTAAGGAACTTAATCATAAGATAGTAATTCGTTTCAGAAACATTGGACAATTAGGAAGATATTCATTAGAAAAAAAAGACAATTATACATATGATGAACTTATCAACTTGGTTGCGGATACAGCAGGTGTCAATTCTGTTGATATTAGAAAAAACAACATTGTAGATGGATATGAAGAAGATCATAACATATTGTTTCAAATTCCCAATACAAAAATTTGGATAAAGATAACTGACTGGTCTCCTGAAGATTCTACTATACCCGACCCTAATAGCAAAAGACGAGGTAGAATTACAGAAAATTTTAAAGTTGCTCCTTTCTTTGAACATGTAAAACAAAATGAATTCGGATATTGATTATAACTTTTATATAATTGACCTACCCAAACTTCCTGATGAGATAAAGGATCATATAAGAGCCTTAGTTAAAAACTCATCATACGATGAAAAGTATCGAATTGTAGGTGAAAAATATCACGGTGGTTATAATTATATTGACCGTATTAGAATTCCAGATGATGAGAAGCTGTCATCATTTGTCAACACACATTTTGTTCCACTTTTAGGAAGATCACTTATGAGCCTAGTGTTATGTGTTAGTAACCACCGAGCAGGTAAGGCTTGTTTCCCAGTTCACACTGACCAAGATAGAAAAGTTGCAATTAGCTATGTTATAGATGCCGGTGGCTCAAATGTTGAAACGGTGTTATATGACAAAAAAAATATTAAAAAAGAACACTCTGATATTATTCGTTATGATAAAGTTAAACCTATTGTGTCTAAAATATTAGAAGAAGATGTATGGTACTATTGGAATCCTAGAGTATTTCATAGTGTTGAAAATGTTGAGTTTACTAGAATTAAAATAGAACTAGTATTTGAAACAAATGACATTAGTTACAATGAATGTCTAGCTGAATTATTTAGCAAGTCTCTAATAACACCATAGATACAATATGATTCTTTTCATCAGATGTAGAAACATGTGCATTTATATTAGATTTATTTAATAATTTTAGTACAGGCTTTCCCAACGAATCTTTACTTATTTCCATATCAGTCCAGTATAACAATTTACAAATGCCAGTACCATATGCTTTACTTGATGATTCTTTTATAGACCAAATTTTAGCTAGATATAATATTTTTAAATTATTAGGTAACATACAATAATCCGTGTATTCTCTAACCGTCATTATCTTTAATGCCAATCTGTCCTTAGGTTTTCCATCAATATGAAACCTATTACTATTAGTAATGTCTGTTCCGATTCCGATTATCATTTTACTATTCTGGAGTTTTTATTAGAATTAAATCGCCGGTTGGTAAACCGGAAAATAAATTATCTACATCGTTTTGTGAGCTAGGATATAAACTTAACAAAAAATTATTAGTTTTATAGCGTGTTGGCTGAAAAGCATCTGTTCCGTATAATTCAAAACCAGTCATTTTTAATCTCTCTGCTAAACCCAAATCAGTAAAAAATTTATTTTTTATTTTATAATTTTCTTTTTCCCCGGACAAATTCAAGTTTTTCCAACAGTTTTCATATATGCTATACCAGATTTCTTTAGTGAATTCGTAGTATCGGATGTAACCATCTAAATTTATATGTTTGGCATAATTTAATAAACAATAATTTTGTTCATTAAATTGCCAATATTTTATAGAATTTTTAAATCTAATTTCTTGATCGCCATGGCCGCCAACCACAACTCCGGTAACATCCCGTAAACCTCGCATATATGCTAGATTGTATTGATAATTACAGTGTGTTATATCTGCATATTCTTTGTATTCGCCCGATTTATAAAAATTTATTAAATCAAACGAAATAATTTTATAGTGAATGTTATAATCGTTACATAGCTTTTTTGCTAACAATACATCAAATTGATTTGAATCATTACCATAATCAAATATTAATGCAGTAAACGGTATGTTATCTTCTGCCATAGTTTTTGCAATGGCTTGACTATCATATCCTCCACTTAGCATAACAAAAATTTCAGAACCATGGGCGTGCTCCTGTATTTTTAAATTATTGTAAGTAAAAGCTTCCCGTGAGGGGAGTACATATTTACTTGAATATTGTTCAAAATCTACAAAAAAAATATCAGAGCTTGATGTACGTTTTATTTTTGTGCAATCATTGTTGTAGCCATATTTGAACCAATTATCAACGAACAACTCCATCATGATTTTAATAAAGGAAGAAATATTTTACAAGGATCAAATTCCCACCATTTGCCACTTATACCACTCCCGAAGTCATATGCTTTAGGATCATGGTGATGATTGTTATGCCAGCCTTGTCCCCAACCCAAATAACCTAAAATAATATTATTTTGAGAATTATCGTTTGTTTCAAAATTTCTATAACCAATAATACCTTTTAAATGTCCAAACACATTTACTAAATTATCTTGCAATAGACACATCATGGTAGGAAGAAAACACATTGCTAAACTCAATTTCCAATTAAACAATAATATTATTAAAGGAACAGCCCATAAAATTTTCATTTGATGAGTGTGAAACCAAAGATGATTTTGTTTTCTTAAAATAGGGCCTGCATATTTTAAATTAATTATAGGATTATTCTCGTTGATTTTAGTAGCCCATCCAAATATAGCATGGTATATACCAAATTTTGGACTGTGTAAATCTCTATCAGTATCACTAAACTTATGATGATATCCTCTATGTATTGCGCTCCAGGTTATACTTGAACCCTGTCCACTTAATGTTCCAAAGAAAAGAATAATATTTTCTTTCCAAATTGGTAAATTAGGATGTGTATTATGTGAAAATACTCTATGATAGCCTGTAGCTACTCCTAAACCTGCAATGAGGATCCAGCTGATTATTGTGAAAAATACATAATATATAGGTATAGTACCTACAATAAACAAAACGATTGTAACTAAACCTATAAGTAAAAAAGGTACAAAGCTAAACCAAGAATATTTTGATATATTTTTAAACATAATAATATTTATCAGCTTATAAACTACCTGCATTATACAATGAGGTTCTGTATTTTTGTTTTAAAAAAGTACATCTGACTACTGTATCAACCGGAACAAGTGTTCTAGTATACAAAATTTGCCAAGGCAATGTAAAGGTACATTGATATTTTTTATCTACTGAAAACTCATCAAAATAATCATATCTCTCGCTATTATATTTACTAAAGGCAAGTCTTCTATATGTGTTGATATATTTTTTAGGAAACAAACTGTAAAATTTAAATCTTCCGTTAGTCTCATTGTGTTCAATAACCCGATCTAATACCAATTTGATTGCGGAAGCGTTATCCCCTACTGTTCTAACATGATTCCAATACCAACTAGCATCATCAATTGATTCATAAAAAGATATTAAGGCTACGATATTACCTTCATCATTCATTGCCCCGTAAGCATGGTAATTTGTTAAACCTGATAAGTAAGTCATATAAAATGATTTATGAAAATGATCTACTGGATCCATGAAATCCGGCATAAAATAATTTGTTTTTAAAAAAGCTCCCATATATTTATCGTGTTCAAATAATGGTCTAATTGGTAAAATATGTGATTCATTTAATTTAATTATTTTCATATGTGCCCCATAACATCTGCTTAACCTGTTCATATTCTATACCATCTAAAGACGGTTCTAATCTTGCTATTTGTTCACTTGATAAATGTCTATATGCATGATAATTAAAACCCAAAAGTCTTTCAAATCCATGTGTTTTTGTTTGTCTCCATACTATGTCCGGTAATAATCTTTTTAATATTGCATTCTTACTGCTAGCTGAGGTCAGCTTATAATTAAATCTGTTTGATACTAAATCGACAATACCTGGATCTTCTAAATAATAAAGCAATAATTCCGGTGTGTAGGTAAACCATTCATTAACTATTGGTATTTTATATAAATTACTAAAACGCATTGCGCTAGCATCTTCATTTTCTCTTAACGTATAATGCCATGTACTAGGTACAGTATTAATATTACGGCGTAAAAGAACCTCTCCACCCATAACAGCCGGCATACCCAATTTTAAAATTGAATAATATACCATAAGGTATGTCACTTGTGTACATTGCACTTTTGATCCAAACTCACTTGCTTCACCGCTATATAAAAAATCTTTAATATCAAAATCTATTATATTTAAAGGAACATCCAACGTATTGGCTAACTCAATCGCTTGTTGAACATCTGGTTCATTGTAATCATTTTTAAATTTAATAGTATAACACTCGGGTTTAACTCCTATTGATAAAAAATTTCTTAGTACAATTTCACTATCAGTACCACCACTTAAAAAAAGTGCAAACTCTTTACCATAATCATTATATACTAAATCAGCAGTTCGCAATAATTCTTGTTGAAAATTACTTTTTTTATAATGATCTTTATCAATAGAACCAACTCTTACATTGTATTTTTCAATAGAATCTTGTCTATAGCCAAATTCTCTATTACCAATAAAATATGTCAAATGGTTATTATGTGTAAAATTCATTTGGTTCCTTTAATTTTGATATTCTGCTACATATTGCTCTGTATAGTATATAGTCTTTTTGCCAATAGGTTTAAATTTTCTATATACATCAGGCCAATCATTAAACATAGCAGTACGTTTACCTTTACTTGCCCTAACAAAAAATTGATATATTGCACTATTAAATGCATCCGCAGTAATATACAAATGTGTATACTGTGCAGTGTTCTTAATAATTTCGGGTAGTATGTACTCGCCCATAAAATATTTAGTTCTATGTTCGGGACTAATATAAGCTCTGGTCAAAGCAAGTGCTATTGTTTTGTCTAGGTCATACTCATTGTATCCAGCACTACACATATATTCACCTTCATCTTCTAATACATAATAGCATCCTCGATGATACCTGCCGTTTGGATCATTTAATATATAAAAAATATTAGCAGGGTCATCCTTAAAGTTAGGATGATAATTTTTTATGATATTAGAATCGGTAATCTTAGAAAATGAATCCTCTAACAAATCCATTACAATCTTATTAGAGGAATCTTTAATTTCATGCAACCGCATAAAAATATTATTTACAGTTCTTCATATTCATCTTTTCCACATCCGCATTCTGGACATAGAAAATCTGCTGGTAAGTCTTCCCATTTACCTTCTGTTTCTTCATTGTGGACATGTCCACAAATTACACATACATGATCCATTATACTGCTCCCTTTGTTAGTTCATCTAATTTAGCTTGATATGCTTCTGCATGGCGCTTCTCTACTTTAGCTAGTGCCGCAAAACGCTTTTCAGCTTTCTTTAGTATTTCTTGGAACTCACTAGCATGTCGTTGTGATTCTTCAATTTGATGTTGTGCTTCTTTGGCTGCACCTAAATTGCCTTCAAATTCTGCAATCTCACGGAACTCAGGATACATAACTTGAAATTCATAAGTCTCACCTTCAATAGCCATCTCTAAACATTGTTTAGTATCTGGATTCTTAATAAGCAATTCTAAATGACCCCATGCATGATGTAGTTCTTGGTCTGCTGTATGCTCAAAATGTTTTGCAATATCTTCATGCCCTTCAGCACGTGCAATCTTTGCAAAATATCTATATTTGATATGTGCTTGGCTTTCACCAGCTAAAGCCCCTTGTAGGCTAGTTATAGTTTCTGACATAGTTTCTCCTTTGTGTGTAAATCATTCTTCAGTGGGTTTTAATCCATTACTGTGTTTATCTGTTGTTTTTTCAACATCTTGAAACAAACGTTTCTCTTGTGCTGTTAGTTTATCTTTGTGTGTTTTACGCGGATTACCGCATATATAACATTCTTTGTTACCACAATCCATAACATGATGTTTAGCTAAACGATGCGGCTCTTTTATTGCTTTATCTTTATTTGTTAATCCATGTACTTTTGCTATCTTAACTTGTTTCTTAACTGCTAGTTCGTCCCGATGACGGCGTTGTGAGTTTAAAAATTTTGCTAATTCATTGGCCATTATATTTCTTTCTATAATCTTCTACTGCGGCTTTGATGGCGTCTTCGGCGAGGATACTGCAGTGGATTTTAACTGGGGGGAGGCTGAGTTCGTCGGCAATCTGGGAGTTTTTAATGGATGAAGCTTCATCCAATGTTTTACCCTTGACCCAGTCTGTGATAAGACTTGAAGAAGCAATTGCCGACCCGCACCCATATGTTTTAAATTTTGCATCTGTTATTATTCCTGTTTCTTTATTTACTTTAATCTGTAACTTCATTACATCACCGCATGCAGGAGCTCCAACCATACCTGTACCCACATCATCTTCATCTTTACTAAAACTTCCCACATTTCGTGGATTTTCATAATGGTCAATCACTTGTGCGCTATAAGCCATGTTATTCTCCTGTACTGTATTTATTGTTCTGAAGTATCATCTACTACAATCCAACCTAATTTCAACAAATCTTCTCGTATCTCGTCAGTTACACAACTTTCAGGAACAAACTTTTTACCTTGTATATAGGATTCTTGCTGTTCTTTAGTAAGTGCTTGAAATTCATCATCATCTAGTATTTTATTATCTCTGATACCCGAACAGTACCAATCGATATAATCACCCTTTTCTTGCATATCTGCAATGATACCACCGGCATGTCTCCAACTACAACTCCAACGTTTCTCAGTTAATATAGGCCACACATCATTTTTAGTAAAGTCGTTATTGCACATTGATGCATACAAGTGCTGTGAATAAACGTCATCAGCTTTAACTTTGTCAATTATCCATTGAGTACTACGTAAGTCATACTCCAGGTTGTCTTTCTTCCACTCGTCGGTTTCTTCAAGCTCTATTGTTTGTTGTTTCCAAGATTTGTACATGTCTATATATTCAGGATTAGGTAACTTACCTTGTTCTTCACAACGTTTAACATATCCTTCTTTCTGAAAAGTATGTTTATCTGGACTACTACTTATCATCTTCTACCTCTATCCAAGTGTGATCTCCTAACCATTTAACTCTTGCAATATATTCATATTGTTCCGGAGCAAGACCAGACCAATCATTGGGTCCGTGAATGCTTAATCTAGTAAACTGTTTTATGTGGTCAAATAATAACCAATAAGTATTGCCATTTGCTAACTGAAAATCATATTTAGCGGCATGAACCATATCAGTCAAATCTAATCTATGTTTAATCTGTTCTGCTTGCTTTTGCAATACTTCAACAAGTTCCATGATTCTATCATATTCTTGTTTGGCATGCAACCTTGCAACATTAAGCATAATATCTTTATACTTCTCTACCGGCACTAAATCAAATTTGGGCCCACTACTTTCTGTAGCATAAGGTGTTACATTACGATTAAAGAAATTAATTAGTGATCCGGTACTAGTAGAATCATAGCTACTAACACCGTTTGCTGAATTTGGTTTCTCTGACATTAGATATTATATATTATTTTCTGTTTTATTGCTAGACTTTTGGGTAGACTTTTTAACTTTACTATAAAATATATGATTACCTATTTTAGCAACTTGTTTGTATGGCCATAATGGATCTACTTGTAAATTATGAAAAAATAGTGCAGATTTAGGTACTACCTCTGTATATGCATCATATGCTAATACATTATATGCTATTTGTTCTGCCTGTTTATATTTAGGATTGCTTTTATTAGGGTCAACTTTACCTTCACATACCCAACTAAACTGACATAGTTTAACGTTCTGTATTTCATCATTCACTAGTTTATCTACATATGTTGATTGGTATATAACCGCGCAAGGATTTTTACCGAACCCAGATGCAATTCTGTTCATTACTACACGTGCTACTGCCGCTTGTCCAGACAAAGATTCATTACCTGCTTCATAAAAAACATTCATTGCTAAACATTTTAGCTGTTTAGGGTCTACTACCTTTGCAATTTTAGTTTCTTCTGTAACAGAAGTCGATTCTTCTACCTTTATCATTTGGTCAAATGTAAGAACAATTGTTAAAAATACTAATGCTATTAAAATTTTAATAGGTTGGCTTAAATTCATAATTTATCCTTTCTGCTTAGTAAGCGACAGGGAATTTAAATGTTATCCCAGCAATCACAATTGCAACGAATAACTTCGTCTATTGCATCTTGTATGGAATATGTCGCCGGCAATAATACATCTGATGTGTATATAGCAGATAGTTCAGGAGGTATTAAATTTCTATATCTAGAACCAGCAAAACTACCAGGCTCAATCGCTTGTCCGGTATCTATTGCTTGACCAATACCTTGACTGTTACCTTGGCCAGCGCCTTGTCCATTGCCTTGACCGTTACCTTGGCCAGCGCCTTGTCCATTGCCTTGACTGTTAATCGGACCAATACCTTGATAATTAGAATTAGTATTATAATAATTGTCAGTTGTTGGGTCATAATAACCATATGGGTCAGGAGATCCTAAATCAGTTTGTAATGAAGCCGGTGACGTAGAAGTATAAGTTCCATTATTTAATGGGATAATTCCATTAGTAGCCGGTACTGAATTTGCTAAAACACCATTAGCTATTAATTCGTTTTGCTGTGGTGTGGTTAATTTATTATCTATATTGTTATCTAACGGAATTCCTGCTTCTTGTAATCTAGCTTGATTACGTGATTCACGCAACATACCTACAATACTTCTACCACCAAGCGTATTTAAATCAGAGATAGCTTCTAATGTTTGTGAATACATATGCGGCTGTGTAAACTTTGCATATCTAGGGATACTATCAACAAATGAATATTGTGTTGATGGGTAAGCGGCTAATGTGGGTTCTCTATCGGTCACCGGAGTCGCTAACGGCACTTTTAAAGACATTCCTGTTGCAATTGCACGTTGTTCAAATGATAATAGTGTACCAGTTTTTTCCCAATTTGTAATTAATTGTTGTGCTCTTGCTGGATCATTATTTTTAATAACCTGTATCTCTGCATTGGCAGCATCAATATAATCTTGCACTACTCCGTTCATATCCGGATCAGGCCAGCCACCAGTACCATTATCAGGTGGGATAGCGACTGAACATGTAAAATTATTAGATAAGCTACTTCCGGCGTTTGTTATAGTGTAGCCGATAATCTGTCCGTATGTTGAAATATTAGTAGGGTCCGTTCCTACTATTGATACAGCAGATGCCCCGTTATTTAATATTAACGCTGGTACAGACGCTCCGTCACGCCTATAGCCACCACCTGGATTAGTAATAGTAAATCCAGTTAATGTCCATGTGCCTGAGCCAGGACTAGTTTCTGTGGCTATGGGAGTTAAGACCGCAAGTTCCCATGTAACCGCTAGATATAAGTTTTTATATATGTTATATAATGTAGAAGTTTCTAACTGTTGTATAAGTTGACGAATATTAATACCAAGATAAGGTAATCCACTCATACAGCCTAAGAAGTTACTCATAGTGTATGTACCAAATGGTCCATTACCTAATGCAATTAATGCTAACCCTTGACTTGCTAATGTAGTATCAGTAGGAACACTAGTACCATTAACATTTAATCCTTTAGTTGTTTCTAAACTGTTAACTACTTGTGCAAATTTTTCAATTGGTATACTTGAAATGTTTTTAATTTGTTGCATTGCTACACTAAATGCACCTGCCGCTTTAGCATTATCAGGTGGTAATATACCATCTAAGTATGCACCAAAGCCTTGTGGTATTGGTTGTATAGTAAGTGGAGTATTGGGTGTAGTGTCAATAGTAGCTTCCGTAGCTACACTGGCAGCGGTATTAGTATTAATAGTAGTATTAGTATTAGTAGTTTCATATGCATCACTTGCAGGAGTACCTCTATCCTCTTGTAAATTTGTACGATTTTGAAAAAAGCCAGCCATTATTGTCCCGCTCCTATACCAGTTACCGGAGTACTACCTGATTGCACAGCAGTAGGTGATCTTAACTGACTATTCAATCCTTCATTAACATATATAGGATAATATATTTTACTATTAGCAGGACCACCTACAGTATTATATACTGGTACAGTTAGTGTTTGATAGCTATTAGGAAATAATTTTATCGGACTCAATAAATCAGCTAATGATTCTATTCCAGCCGTCTTACAATTTAATGATACTAATATATCTTTTAAATCTTGACCTAAAATAATACCAAATGCACTATATATTTTACGTTCTTGTTCTTTGGTTATAGATTCAAACGTACCTAGTATATCATCCAATTCTGATACTGATATACCGCTAGCAATTAATGCAAGACTTACTGATTTAGTAATTGCATTGTTTTTCTGTAATGTTGCTAATAGATTACTAGGCAATCCAAATGTAGCAATAGATTGCAAATTAATTGCCTTACCACTAGTAATTAAATCTTGCCCAAATATAGTAGTTGCTACACTTACTCCAGTAATATCACCGGTAATTAGATCATCCATATTACTATATGTACCATCTAAAAACTCTTGTGAATTATTTACTGCTAGAATAGCATCATTACTATATTCAATAAAACTATAAGTTGACATAAACCCAGATAAAAAATCTTGGTACTTATTTGGTCCTAATGATAACCCACTATTATAATTAAATTCATTATATGCTTGTAATGCAAATAATCTAGTATAACCCCATTGTGTTATTGAATTAGTATAGTTATAATTAGGTTGCGGAGTTGATGCAGTATCATAGATCCAATTAGGATAGCCTGTCCAATTAAATGTAGTTGGAGGTGTATTACCTAATGCGGGAATAGAAGTAGAACCAATTGATATTAGATTATTGTAAGTATCTTGAACTGCAGTTCCATCGCCTGATCCTGCACCGGTTGCAGTAAAAGTTCCACCTACTGCAGGAGTACCTACATAACCTATTGCAGTCCAATTAGTAGTTCCCAATGTTTTAATTACATATGTTTTTGTGACCACAAAGCTACCAGCCGTAATTACTGCATTTACAAAACCTCTAGTATATGCATCTTGTATAGCATACGTTAGTGGCAATAGACTTGTAATGGTGATGATACTACCAGGAGTATATTGTGTAACACCGGTACTACTGCCTACATAATCAATCATAATAGGATTGATATTAAATCCAATATTTTGTAATAATGAACTTAATGCGTTAACACCCAATGGGCTTTGTTTACCTGTATCACTCATGGCACAAACACATCAGGACTACCTTCTACGATACTATGACCGCAACTGTTTCCTGACCCTACTCTAAGTACCGGTACACCTTCACAAAATACAGTTGGACTGCCATCTGTAGTTGTTGCCGCTTTGTGAGGTGGATGAGGTCTTCTGGCCCAAGGAGCGTGTGGAGTAATCTGACTAACATGTAGCCCTACTTTAATTCCATTAGCAAATACAGTATCGGCACCACGAATGATTGTTCCGCCTTCTTGATTTGCATCTCCTACACGACTTAATTGTGCCATTTTATCCTAATACGATTTTTTTACTAGGTACCTTAATGCCAGTTGTAGCTTCTAGGTACTTGTCTTTGATATTATCATCAGTTTCTGCATACATTGCAATACTAGTAGTATTTAGCTTAAATTCACCCTTCGGATTTGCGGTAAAAATACTAGGAATCATTTGCATTCCCTGCTGTGAGGGGGCAATGGAGACTGGTTCTTCAATCTGAATAAACTCTGCTCCTGCTTGAATTACTTTTGCAATTAATTCCTCCCCGGAATTAAGCTTAAATGTGTACACTGTATTTGGATGGATTGCTATTTGCATTAATTACTTTCTGTTAATTTTTGTTTAAGTTCGGTGAAACCACCGATCAGTACACCATCTAAAATGATTTGTGGTACTGTTCTTGCTGACGGGATTGCTTCAAGCAATTCTTCTTTGGTATATCCATCTCCGATCTTGCGTTCTTCAAATTGTATACCTTTACTTTTTAATAGTGCCTTTGCTTGATCGCAATAGGGACAATGATACTTACTCCATACGATTGCTGTCATTTTATTTTCCTTTGTTATTAATTATTGAAAAGCTCCAATTGGTATTGCAATAATACCTTTTGGCCCGTGACTCTTATGGTCATGTGCCTTACTTGGTGTCCCGTGAGGCTTGTTGTGCGCTCTCAAATCGGCTGATCCTAATGCTTGGTCATAGTTGACTTCACCTCTAAAACAACCAACAGCGTATGGAAATTCACGGTTCAAGTGATAGTGATAGATATTTTGAAGTTTACCATCCCACATTACTGGGTGAGTATGTCCATGACATTCATCTAATTGGTCGTTAGTTACCATTTTGCCATCATCGCCTCTGGGACCGTAGATACCAAATCCATCTAGTGCATAACCAAACAATGGTGAATGCCCTTCTGGGCCTTGATTAGGGAAACACTTCCATGAATAACCATGCAAGTGATATTGTTGAGCATAAGGATGACCCCAGCATTGGTCAATCGGTAGTATTGACGCTGGTGGATACCATGCTGTACTACTAGCGTTAGCAATCTCAGCATGCCACACTGTGCCTGTAAGTGTGACACCAATTGGCAATGCGGCAATGGGATTTGGCTTAGCACTAACCTTAGGATATTTAGGTAGTTGAATATTTAACTCATAAGGACTGATACCAATGGCAGCGGCACTTGAATAATCTGAACCAGGAATACCTGTTCTAAAATCATGTCCGCCTGGTGCAGCCTGATAATACTTGTAAGCAGGGGTGCCTGGTTGTACAGGGAAGTCGCCCATTGCAGTGTTTGGTAACCCATTGCCTATAAAATAACGATACGTGGCATCTTCGGTTATAGTAAACACACTGCCTTCTTTTGCATAGTCTTTAGCATACTTGGTACCACTCACAAATGGCATCTTTGAAATTACCACGGTGTTGTTTGTGGTATCCATCCAGGGCTGTGTGCTTATTTCAAATCGTGTGTTGCCAGGAACTGCCGCAAGAAAATCTGCAGCCATGAATAGTCCATTTCGTTGAGCCTTATAAGGGCTTATAGTTCCAGAGCTTAGTAATGTTGTTGGTGCATCTTGTGCAATAACATATTGACTAGCTAGGGCTAATGATAGTGCTAATAAGATTTTTTTCATTTTATTTACTTTTAAATATTTGGTAAGTCATCATAGTTTAATGATTCACTCATTACTCCGATAACATAATTTGTTGATTCACTCTCTTGTAACGCAGTCTGCTTCTTACTTGTATCACTATGCTTATTGAACCAGGGAATAGGAGTACTTTTTGGAGCAGGACTATTATATTTAATGCCTATCTCTTTCAATGCTCCTACAGCAGTATAATCAACAAAATCTTTTAATACGGTTGCATTCAATCCAATAACTGGACCAAACTTAAACAAGTAATCAGCCCACTCTTTTTCTTCACGGATAACATCCATATAAAGCTGATATACTTCAGCTTCACATTCTGATTTTACTTGTGCGAAACGGCTATCTTCTTTAACTACTTGATTAATAAGATATGCAGTCCAGCCTTTATGTAGAAGTTCATCTTGGAGAATTAAACTGATAATATTGCCATTACCAATAAAGATTTTGTTCTCTACCATTGCTAAACTTGTAGCAAATGATACCATAAAGCGGAATGCTTCTAATGCGTAGCTAGCATGTAGTGCCAGATAGATTGCTTTAATATGTTCTTTTTCATTAACATCTTCACCCAATTCTTTACGGCAATTAACTTTGTGTAATGCATCATAGTAATTACCTACACTACTTGCCATGTCAACTATCTCTTTTGTATCATGGATAGTATTGAATACATCTTTGGGTACATTATAAATGTTACGAATGATGTGACTGTAACTACGACTATGAATGTTTGTTTCAAAGAATGTCCAGTTGTAAATCAATGCTTCTAATTCAGGTAATGATACTACTGGAGTAAACACTTGACTAGGAGCTCGTCCTTGTAAACTATCTAATGCTGTTTGTCTTAGTAGGTTACTAGTAAAGATATGTTTTACGGTGTCGCTTGCATCTTTGAAATCATTGGCATCCTTGGTTAGAGAAATTTCTTCTGGAACCCAGAAGAAACCACGTGCCGTTGTTTCAAAGTCTGCAATCTTTTTATACTTAACCTCTTCAAATCTTTGGATTACCACCGGGCCAGACGGATCTAAAAACATTTTGCAATTTAGATAGTCTGCTTTCTTTGATAAATCATATTGTTGTTTACTCATTTTTTTTCCTTAAAGCTTACAAGCTTCGCAATCTTCTTCATCCATATCATTAAAGCCACTTGGCAAATCTAATACAGTTTCATCTTGGCTCTTACTACCTGCTTTGTTAATCAAGCTATAGTAGAATGTTTTCAATCCCCAAACATGTGCCTGCATTAAGTTTTTAGCAATTAATGTTGTTGGGACTTTTCTCTCAGGGAAATGTGCAGGGTTATAGAATGTGTTAGTTGAGATAGATTGATCCACATAGGCTGCAATCACTGCCGCTGTCTTTAAGTAACCATCACAGTCTTTTTGATCCCACATCAATTGATATTTGTTTTTCAATCTATGATATTCTGGAACAACTTGTACAAAACTTCCTGCTTTACTTTCTTTAACTGAAATTAAACTCATTGGCATTTCAATACCATTTGTAGAGTTAATAACGACACTACTTGATTCTACAGGAGCTACAGCCATTTGTGTAGCATTACGGACACCATAACTACGCATCATAGCTCTTAAACCTTCCCAATTCAATTCAGGTTCAAAGTTAGTTAATTCGTTAACACCGTTAGCTCGTAGTTCCCAAGGGAAGATACCTTGACCATATCGTGTTTTATCACTATGTTCACATCTACCGCGTTCTTGTGCTAGTTCTACACTTGCTTCAGTTAAGTAGAAGGATAAGTGTTCCATCCACGTCTTGACTTCAGCCAAGGCGTCTTTTTCTCCGTACTTGAAACTTCGCTTGGCGTGCCAGTAGGCAAGATTAGTGATTCCAATTCCAAGAGGTCTGATTTCATCGTTTGATAGTTTAGACTGAATGGATAGAAAGTCTTGATAGTCAAGAATGTTATTGAGGCTACGATGCAATATGCGACAAGCACGGCGCATATCTTCTGGGTTACGGAACGCACCCCAATTGATTGAACCCAATGTGCAAAGAGCGATACGACCATCGCTGTCATCCAGACGTTTAAAGGATTTAGTAGGTAAAAGAATTTCACAGCATAAGTTACTCTGGTAAATTGTATGATACTCAGGATCAAATGGCCCCTGATTCATAACATTGTCAACGAACACTAAGTAGATACGACCTGTATCTGTTCGTTCTTTTAGAATGCCTGACTTGAATACTTCTTCAGCCGACATTGTTTTCTTTCTTAAGTCTTTTCGTTTTTCGTATTTTACGTAGAGTTCTTCAAACAAGGTGGTGTTGGAGTAGAACGCTTCGTACAAATCAGGCACTTCATTTGGGTCGAAAAAGGTGATCTGCTCTTTATTTTTGAAACGTCTCCAGAAGAAAGCGGACAAGACAACCCCGTAGTCCATGAAACGGACACGAGTTTCATCAGTACCTTGATTGTTTTTAAGTACAATAAGATCATCAAACTGATGATGCCAAATTGGATAGAATACTGTAGCACTAGCATTGCGGATACCTCCTTGTGAGCAACTTCTTAAGTCGCCAAACCATTTCTTTAAGAACGGAATCATGCCAGTGTGCATAATCTCGCCACCACGAATAGGACTACCTAATGGTCGTAGTCGTCCTATTTCTAAGCCAATGCCAGCTCGTTTGCTAGCATATTTTGCCATCATTTCACCACTAGCGAAAATACTATCCAAGTCATCATCACTGCGAATAAGTACGCACGAACTGAATTGTTTAGTAGGGGTACCGAGACCAGCAAGGACAGGGGTAGCAAGAGTAAATAATCCATCAGATGCGGCATTGTAATATTCCTTTATATAGCGCATTCTTGCACTGTTAGGTTCTTCACTATGAAACACCGTTGCGGCTGCAACCATATAACGAATTTGTGGTGTTTCGTATGTTTGTTTTGTACTACGATTACGAACAAGATATTTCTCAATTAATTGCTCAATGGCGGCATAACTGTATTGTTCGTCTTTGGAGTGGTCAAGCATGTCATCCATCTTGTCCCAATCTTCTTCACTATACCATTCTAGTAGTTCTGGTGTATATAACCCTGTAGCTACATTAGTTACTACGATATCATAAAGACGGGGAGGCTCATAGTTTCCGTAAACGTCTTTACGTAGCATTGATAGACGTTGTTTACCTGCTACATATTGATAGTTGGTGTGTCCTACATCTCTATTGTTTTCTACATCTATCAAGTCAACTACAGCACGTAGAGTGATTTCATCAATTTGTCTTGTTGAAATACCATCGTAGAAGTGTAGTTGTGATTTTATTTCTACCATTGAAGGGCTAACATCTGCTATCCCTACACATATTTTTGCCACCTGCGCTTGCCATTTTTCTAACATCAACGGCTCTTTTGTACCATCTCTCTTAGTGACGTATATTTTCATGTTTTACCTTACTTTTTTATTAATTATTGTTATATCTAGCTTGCTTACTATTTTAAAATCTTTTAGATTATTACTTATGACGGTATCGGGCCAGTAATTAAGTATATATTTTGCGCTATCGACCATGACTAATGGTACTTCATCACCTTCTATATCTTTGGCTAATACGTACTCTATATCAATAATATCCATCAATAATAGAGTATAACACATTCCCAAGCCTCTTGCAAGTGTACAATAGGTGTTTTCTACCAAAAGTTCCCAAGGACTGGGCCAATTGGGTAAATCACTTGGATGTAAATAATGGTTAACTAACGGTGTTTTTTGCCACCAGGTGTCAACCTCAATGCATTGTTGAGCTAAATCAACAGATTTGATTTTATTGCGTAAATTGTACCAGCTTTGTAATCTATTGTCGTAAGACGATTGAAATGTATTCATTAGATAACTACTTATCTTTTTTAAATATTATCTAGTGTTTTCCGTGTTTTAGTCATATCTGCACATGTATATTTCTGATAGCTAGGTTTTAATATCTCTGGCATAGGGATCTCAACTACTTTTACATTAAACGTGTTAGCAATATCTAAAAAGCTTATGGGTTTACCACTACCTACATTAAATATCCCTGATTCTTTTACATTTAAAAACTGTAAATGTATATCTATTACATCTTCTACAGGGATAAAATCACGTTTATGTTCTTCACTATTCTCAAATACACGTATTTCACCCGTCTTAGATTGTTGATAAAATTGACTGAAGGGACTTGCTTGCTTTTCTTTATGTTCTTCACCTATACCATTTAATGCATATACATTGAAATATCTAAATCCTTGTACAATACTGCCGGTGGGATGTTGTTCTACATATCTCTCAAACAGATATTTACTCCAAGCATACGGCGTTCTTGGATCAGCAGGTGCTGTTTCTCTAAAATCTGTGCCTAATCCATATATACTTGCACTACTTGAATATTGCATATTAACTCCAAATGTTTTACATTCTTCATATAAAGCTATGCTAAACTCAGTATTCTGTTTAAGTATCTTATCTATATCACGTTCAGTTGTGCTACTGATACCGCCCATATGAATTACCCACTCAAAATCTATTACACTAGGTCTAATGCCATCTGACCACTCATATGTTGTTACTTCATGTTCTGCTAATGCTTTATGCATATAGCTGCCAATAAAGCCTTTATGCCCTGTTAATAAAATTTTCATTTGAAATATGTACCTACATTAAATGCTTTGTCATCAATCCATATATCATATGCTGGCTTGCCCGTCTTAGCAGTGGTATACTTTACACCCCAATCATTTAACTGTTTAAGTGTAGTTTCTTCCCAATTCTTTCCAGTATTAGCACCTCGTGCTGTCCAATAATGTATTTCATTACCCGCCTCATATAACATATTGAAATGTGATATACGTGATAGATAAGGTTCTGCGTTGGAGTAGTCACCGTTTGTTACTGTACAGATTGTACCATCTATATCTACCATATACTTCATTGACTGTCTCCGGGTAATACTCTATAGTTATCTTCTACACTATCGGGTGTGCTAACTTCAACAATAGTACCTTCTTCTATGCATATTAATTGATGAGGTAGTAGCGGTGGATTGTGCCATATATCATTCTTTTCCAATATCTGTTCATACTGTTGTGCATTTATAGTATTAATACATATGACTTTAAACTTACCTGATAAAATATACCATGTTTCTTCTTTAACAGCATGGAAATGCATACTGAATTTAGCTCCGGTATTAAACTGTAACATCTTACTACAATACTTATCGTTAGTAGCCCAAATAAGTTCTGAGCCCCAACCCTTCTCTACTAATCCTTCAAGTCGCATATATTTCCTCTAATGTCGGTGCATATACACCAATATGTTGTACTGTAATAGAACTGGCTTTAATAGCAAAATGTATAGCTTGTTCCATATCTTTTGTTGTTAAGTAACCATAAGTCAATGCTGATAAGAATGTATCTCCGGCACCACATACATCAAACGCATCAACTTTAGGTACACTGAATGATTTGTTGTTGTATGATACACTATTACCACCATGTGTAATTACCATGTTAGAACAATCACTAGTTCTGCTATTATATTCTGTTTCGTTAATCTTTACAATACAACCTTCAAATAGTTTTAAATCACGTTTCTTTGTGTCAACAAATATAGGGCCTTTATACTTTTGCCTAATGCCGGTAATCAATTCCTCGGTGACAAACCCTTTAGCATAATCAGAAATAACTATAGCATCACTATCAGTTATAAATTCCAATATATAGTCTAATTGACAAGGATGAGATTTCACATCGTCATCAATACGCATTAGTTGTTGTTTAGATTTTACATCTATTAAGCGTTTCTTTTTAGATGGGTCACCTAAGAAAGATGAAACGTCCAACCCCAATGCTAATAGATTTTCCTTTACATTGCTACCCATACCTGATTTAATATCAGTATGTTTAGGAACAAAGACGGGTACAGGAGCTTCGGGACTAATTCTATCTACAGTACCATATTGATATTCATCAATGCAGGTGTCGCCTATTAATATAATTTTCAATTGTTTTTGTTGTTGATTCATCTATCGTTCTATCAAAGAATACTAATTTTTTAGCATACTCAGAACCTATTACTGTGTTGTCTTTCCAATCACTACCAACTAGCATTATATCTGGTTCGTATTGTTCAATTATGTTTTCTAATTCAAAATCTGTATTAAAAACTAATACTTTGTCAACAGCTTTTAAGTTACTAAGTAATCCTACTCTATTATCTATTTTATTGAATGGTCTATCACTGCCTTTTTTCTCTGTTACTCTGTTATCAGAATCAACTGCTACTAGAAGATATGTGCCTAAACTTTTTGCATAGTTTAGTAGTTCTAAATGTCCTATATGCAATATATCAAATGTCCCGTTAACAAAAACTTTCATAGCCCCAATGATTTACGAATATTTGTTGCACTTATAGCATGTATTTTTTCATCAAATGTTTCTTGTTCAATCTTATATCCAACATCACGTCCATATGTAATATTCACAATGTTTGGTACGACTTGAATTTCATATTGACCTTGATACAACGGATCCAAATCACGTTTGATGAATGATTTTACTTTTTCAATTTCGAATGGGTTACTTCCCTGCCAGCCTTGACAGTCACGTATTTGAATAACAACTTGGCCTGTTTTATTGATAGCACGTTCAAAGAGGGCACGATGACCATCATGCCATGGTTGCCAACGTCCTAACATTTGTACTGTTTCTTTTTGCCAATTGAATGTTGGTCTACGTCTATTATCATATAGATGTGCAAAGATGAACTCACTCCATTTTTCACTGTTTTGTTCTGTGATGCGGAAGTCATACACATCCGGTGGGATGAATGCTTTGTTAGTATCTTCGTATCTTCCTTCTTTGATTGTATCGACCCAGATTGTCCAATCTGCTTTAAAGTTATTACGCATTTCAACTAGTGGCGCAACAAAGTCACATATGACATAATCTACGTCAGTCATTGCGTCTGCAAGTTCACGCATACGCAAGCTTTGACGGATACGTCCTTCTTTGCTGAAGTCCCAATCGTTATATTTTTTACGAACATCATCTGCGTTAAGCCAAGATACACGTTTATTAGCTGTTTGTAAGTGACCGAGTAAATGTTGTGCCAGATAAGTTTTACCTGAGCCTGGCAGGCCCATAATAAGAATACGTTGTGTCATGTTTATCTCCTGATATAAAAATATTTATAGTAGAGATACCTTACCCGTTTATTTTAGTACTGTTCCAAATTTTTCATTAGCAACATTAATTACCGAAGGATGATGACCTTTTCTGCAATCAAATTGTCTACAAGCAATAGGTCTATCTTCGTATATAGAGCATTTACTATCTATAAACATATTACAACCTCCGCCATCTTTTTTAAAGATTGTTACTATTGGACCAATCTCTGGGTTTTCAGCTAATTGGGCTACGTCTGGAGTGACTAAACTTAACGGGTATTTACCTGAGCTAAGTTCTTCTGGAGTTAAATTAGGGGCAAGTAGTTCACAGCATTTAGTGCAAGTTCCACATGGCACATCTGAAATGGGTTCATCCGTTATAACGGCTGTTAAATTTATAGGTAAAATTTTAAAATATTTCATTTATTTTGGAAATGTAATAAAAAATACTTGAGTTAATCTACTATCTTCTTTTGTCTTACCAAAATAGGTGTTTGACTTATGATAGATATCCCCTTTATAAATAACTAACTTATTAAACATATTACCTATAATATCTATCGGGGTGAATAGTTGTTCATATAGTTCAACATCTTCTTTGGTGTTGATTTGTTTTAATTTATTATAACCAGCTTGGTCATTCATATAGCTCGTCCATTTATTTACATCATTGCAACGATATAATGTTGTACCAGTTGATGGATCAGCATTTGGATTTAAGTATAACAATGCGGCATAATCAACATCATTGTCCTGATGTACCCAACTATCTCCATCATTCTCGGTAGTTAGTTGAAAATAAGATTTAATACTAAATCCCTGTTTACCTGTCATTCTTGTTATAATAGTTGAAACTGCATTAAGTACATTATCTCCATAGATTGGATCAAGCTCATATACATGCTCTGTTCTTGAGCCTGGCCAGTCCGTATGTGTACTATATTTTTGAGTAAATTGTTGTGCGTTTAGAAATTCTTGTTGCAATACCCAAGCTCTAACTTGGTTTGGGTATGGTAAAAAATTATTAATTGTTAGAGTATCCATGATTCAATTCCTTTATTAATAAATCTGCCACTGTGATATGTTCTTCTGTTGACCAATATTCTTTATCAGTTTCTTTGCCTGGAATATTTCTAGAAGCGTTTAGCAGATTAGTTCCTCTTAGTATATAGTTTTTAACGTCATTAAATTCAGTATCTTCACATTGATCGCACCATACATCAAATGATAACCATTTACATCCTGCTTTATCTAACACATTTTGACAAGATGTAAACATTACTTTAAACATTTCTTTATACCATGGTTCAGAGTTAAATGGTCCATACGCTGACCACATAAAATTTCTAGCATATTGACAAGTAGTTCGATCCATTAAATGGTATGATAACCTTTTTGTTCTTATACCGTCATCATCTTCATTTAAATCTGTTATTCTATAGTTGATATCAGGATGGTTGGGAATTATATTATAATCATCAGCAAGACCAAATTCAAATCTTGTAGGGGCTGTCCATCCAATCAATACAATATCATCTTTTGTTAAAGGTAATGATTGTAATTTTCTGGCTGTTCTCCAATTACTAGATGCAGGCAATGAGTAGTCAGTTAAAGGTTGATTTAACTTTTTAGCTAAAACTGCCGGCCACACTAATTCTTTTCGTTGATCCTCATTTATATCAGCATCAATAAAGAAGTTCCAACCCCACATATAACTATCACCGAATGTGTAAACCATGCAATAATTCCTTTAATTCAGTCATTGGTGCATTCCAATTATCATATTCTTGCTGACGTATAATAGTTACATTATCACTATACCATTTACTATGACGACCGGGTGATGCCCAAGTGTAATAATTTAAAATAGGTGTACATACATAAGTCTTTTTGTCCATTGCGGCTGCGGCATGTACTAATGATGTGCAACTAGAAACAATCATATCCATTTGGTCGATATAATCTAATGTATCTTCCCAAGACTTGATTTTGTCTTTAAGATTAATCACTCTAGGATGATGAAAATCTTCATCAATATGGAATGAATAAATTGTATAATCTTCCGGTATGGCATTTATTGTATCTTCCCATGGAATTGTTCTATGCAAGTCTTGGTCATATTTAGGATTACCCATTGTTTTAATGCCAACTTTTTTATTGCCGGGTAATTGTTCTTTAGCACGTAAGGGTGTAATATATGGACCATACCACAAATCTTCTGGTTCAAGTTCTAAGTAACTAGGAGTGGGCATAGAATAGCACCATAACCAATCAGGTTTATACTCTTTTAAATTTGTGATTGTTTCAAATCCTGCACGTCTAAATATACTTGCCAAATCTTCTTTCGTTGTATACCATACAGGATGCATACCTCTATCTTTAAGATGTTTTGCAAATCTAACTGAAATGATTTCATCTCCTAATCCACCTTCTGAACACATTAAAATAGTTTTACCAGGTTCTATTTTACCAGTAAAATTATTTTCTTTAGGCAATTTATATGTTTCCCATATATTCAACTCTCGACCGGCAAGCAGTACTTTGCGTAATCCTGATCTGAAATTACCACCGCTCAGTTCATATGTACCAAGATTAAATGTAACTCTTTTATCAACATCTTTAGTTCTTGGTTGAGTTAATATGTTTCTAAGTATTTTTTCACCAATTGGTTTTTGATTTAATAAAAAGTAAACCATTGCCTTATCCATTTGATTTGGATGGTCATTTGGTTTCTCTTTTTCATTAAGTAAAATATATTCTAATGCATCATTTGGCTGATTTAGATTCAAATGAGCCCGAATAATATTTACCCTTGCAGTATATCTTGTTTCACTATCTTTACATAAATCATAAATTTTATGAGCAAGTTCCAATGTGTCATTAAATTCACGGATGTCCGAATATAGTTTACCGATCTCATCTATCTGTGAAATATCATTTGCATATGGTTTTAACAAATCTAAAACTATTTTAGCTTTTTCATTTTGTTTTATATCTATGAAAAACTCAGCAGTTGCTAAAGGACTTTTAGTTAATTGATTCATCTTTAATTACCTTTAATAGCATTTCCATAGTGCTAACTACGTTATTAGTTGTTCGTAAAAGATGATTGATCTGATCTTCTGACATAGTTTTAATCATTTCTTCATAATATGGATCAAAATGCAATCTATGCGCTATCATTTCAAAATCTACATCATTAATAATAGCAATTGGAGTTTCATTTCCATTTGACATTATATCTTTAAGATTATGCTTACGAGAAAACATATTTAATGTTTCCGGATAGATTGGTCTTCTATGAGTTGGATCAATTAAAAAAGTATCATGTCTAGGATGAGGGACTGCTATATGTATAGTAGCACCATTCTTACATACCCGATATAATTCTTTCATACAATGAAAAAACCCTTCACCCATATGTTCTAATATATGAACTGCCATTACTTCATCAACAGTAGAATCATCAAACGGGAATATATCTTTTTCAAGATCAACTACATAGTCCGGCTTACAAGCTGGACTTGAATCTATATTTAAAAAGCCCGGTACTCTTTTATATCCTGATCCTAAATTAAGTTTCATTTTTTACAACTCTCATAATCATATGTGTTTCAATATAAACATTGTTAAAATTATCTGATACCATTTGTATGTCATCCTGTGACATTGATTTAAATCTTTCTTCCCAAACTGGTCTAGGAATATTTCTATATTTTACTACTTCAAAATCTACATTAAGCTTTAATCCAAACCCAGAAGATGAATTAAATTGTTCTATATGCCATTGATTGTATGATTTAGAAAATAAAAGAAACTGATCCATTGTCAATATACGTTTATGAGTCGGGTCCATATGCTGTACATCTGAGCGATGATGTGGGAATTTTATATCTAATGATGCATCATGTTTACATACACGATAAATCTCCTTCATTAAATTTAAGAAATTTTCACCTATATGTTCTAATACATGATGTGCTCTTATTTCAGATACTGATGAATCTTCAAATGGCAGTGGTTCATGTTCAAAATCTACAATATAGTCTGGCTTTACGAGTGGATCGTGATCTACATTTAAGTATCCATCAAATCGTGTGTATCCACTTCCGAGATTAATTTTCATTTGTTTCCTGTTCTGGTTTTTTACCAAGTAGTCTATAATATTGAACAATGCCATCTTCAATTGAATGAAATAACCAAGGTCTAAAAATAACACCTTGATTTGGCTCTAATCGTATGTTAACACAAACATCCCATTCCATCATATTTCTATAATTAAATCTATATCCATCTAATGCACTTCTAGCATTTACTTTACTTAACGGACCTGATTCTAAATGATTATATAAATTGAAGGTAGTTGGCTCAAGTGCTATAATAAAACACCATTCAGATAAATCATCAAATTCTTCAAAATGAATTATACAATTCATCGGGCGTCTAAATAATCCAGAACGGGTCTCATCTATAGTGACTTCTTGACCTATCACTTTACTAAAAACAGAATCTAACCCAGGAAAAATTAAATTAAAATTATCTATCTCTAAACCATATTGTTTTTCAACAAACGGTAAAAATCTAATTATATTAAATAATTTATTAGCATCATCTTTCGGAAAGAAATTATCTGCATGTATTAACTTTACTATATCGCTCATTTAATCTATCAACATCAACTCATTATCAAACTTATTAAAAAACTCTAGCAAATCTTTACCTAAAATTTTTGTAGGATCATTACTGGTTTTAGTAATTGTATTTCTAATTTCATGTAGGTTCTTAAAACCCCATGCCTCATCTTTTTGTTCGCCACATGTATTTGAAATAGTAGTATATGAATGCTTATATTCCGGTATCTCAAGGAAATTATATATACGATGCATTTGATGCTCTATATCATCAATAATATCATCATAGTTAACAATTAAAATATTTTTTCGATAATGCTCTAATCCATATTTTAATGATTCGTATGGGTCGTTAGAATAATTATACCATAATTTTAATGCTCTATGGTATGTATCACATGGTAAACCAAGTTCACGTAATTCTCTATCTACACTATTATTGGGGTCATTATCAATTAATTTTAAAAAAGAACAAATATTCTCTGCTACGGGTCTATATGTACAAATAATTTTTGGATTATTAGTAATATGTTGTTCAATTTGTTTTACATTTCTAGGCCAGCCGCGATGTTTATCAATAATAATTGGTTTGTTAATGTTGTCATAAAAACTATCTGCAAGAGAATTTTGCAAATTTCTCAATGTGGCACCCTTATCAAATGTGTATTGAGTTTCCATTTTATTGTAGATTTCTTCTGTCAGGCAGAAAATATCCATTAATGGACTTGTCGGTGTTACATATATATCTGGATTTTGATTTAGAATAGATCCTAATAGTGTAGACCCTGAGCGGGCGATACCCGATAGAAAAAACAATTGTTTCATAAGTTACTCATAGTTCGTAATGATACGACTATTTAGTAACTAATCATGTTATAAAAATAAATTATGACGGGAATGTGTTAATAAAATTAACTGCAACTGATGTGCAGTATCCGGCTGAACACCAAGTCCAATTATTTCCGCCGGCAATTGTTTGTACTGGACTAGATTTAGCTACAGAAGTATTATCACCCAATTGTCCTCCTGCTCCTGTACTACTACTGACATAGATAGTGCTGGTGTTTTGACCCCACGTCCACAATGTACCATCAGTTTTTATTGCCATTGTAAAGTTATATCCAGCAGAAACTTGTTGCCAATTTGTGCCGGCTGCAATTGTTTGTACCGGACTTGAATAAGTATTGACAGTATTATCACCCAATTGTCCTCCTGATCCTGTCCCCCACATCCATAGTGTTCCGTCTGTTTTGATAGCAGCCGTAGTTGCGGGTGAACTGCCTCCACCATAAGCTCCGGTGCTAGCAGAAACTTGTTTCCAATTATTTCCACCTGCAATTGTTTGAACGGGGCTTCCATAACTAGTTGTAGTATTATCACCAAGTTGACCCTGATAGTTATATCCCCAACCCCATAGTGTTCCGTCAGTTTTTATTGCCATAGTATAATAACCACCTACTGCTACTGATTTCCAATTTCTTCCACCTGAAACTGTTTGAATTGGGCTAGTTTGGTTGGCTGTACCAAATGTAGCCTCATTACCAAGTTGTCCTCTGTTATTATAACCCCAGTTCCATAATGATCCGTCGACTTTTACTGCGGCCATATGTCCCATAGAAGTAGCAGAAACTTGATTCCAATTTAATCCTCCGGCAACTGTTTGTATCGGGCTGGATTTACTAACTGTAGTCTGATCACCTAATCCTCCGTAGTTATTATAACCCCAAGTCCATAGTGATCCGTCAGATTTTACTGCCCCGACTCCTCCGCCGCCGCCTGCTCCACTTTGTGATTGATTTGTTCCTGCAGAAACTTGGCGCCAATTTGTTCCACCGGCGGTGGTTTGTACTGGACTGGATACAACTCCGGTAGCACTATTACCTAGAACTCCATACGTGCTACCACTACCCCAAGTCCATAGTGATCCGTCTGTTTTAATACCTGTAGAGAAACTTTTTTGAGTGACTATTTGTTTCCAATTAAGACCACCGGAAATTGTTTGTACCGGGCTAGAACGCATAATTGTGGTATTGTCTCCTAAATTCCCGTATTGACCAGCACCCCATCCCCATCCTGTACCCATATTGAAATAACTTCTAGGTACTAAATAGGTGTCAAGCTCCTGATTATTTACATTAAATCCGTTATTCATTTGAAATTTCCAAAACTATAAACATATTTATACATTGATTACGGCGCTATAATTCCAAAAGCAGTTTGGCCGCCCCTAATGCTAGTAAATACCCAATTTGTTCCGCCAGCAACGGTTTGTATTGGACTGGATTTAGAAGTAGTAGTTCCGGAAGTATTATTACCTAATTGTCCTACATAGTTAAATCCCCAAGTCCATAATGTACCATCAGTTTTTGTTGCGGAGACGACAGGGTTTCCAGTACTACTGCCGGCACTGACTTGACGCCAATTAGTTCCACCGGCTATTGTTTGTATAGGACTGGATTTAGTAACAACTGTATTATCACCTAATTGACCAGCACCGTTACCTCCCCAAGACCATAATGTACCATCAGTTTTTATTGCTACCATGAACGCAACGCCGGCTACCACACTACTCCAATTAGATCCACCGGCTATTGTTTGTATTGGACTAGATTTAGAAATAGTAGTATTATCACCTAATTGTCCGGCACCGTTACTACCCCAAGTCCATAATGTTCCATCTGATTTTACCGCAAGTGTACTATTGTCAATAGAAACAGCAGTCCAAGTACTGCCACTGGCTACTGTTTGTATTGGACTGGATCTATTAGTTGTAGTACTATCGCCCAAAGCACCGGCCGAGTTATTACCCCAAGTCCATAATGTACCATCAGTTTTTATAGCTGCCGAGGTAATGGTAGACACTCCTGTTGAAACTACCGACCCCCAATTAGATCCACCGGCAATTGTCTGTACTGGACTGGATTTATTAACTGTAGTCTGATCGCCTAGTTGTCCATTAGAGTTAGCTCCCCAAGTCCATAATGTACCATCAGTTTTTGTTGCAAGAGTGTATCCACTTAGATTACCACCGCCGGCTGCTACGCTACGCCAATTATTTCCGCCGGCGGTGGTTTGTACCGGTGATGATCTACTAGTAATAGCACTATTACCCAATTGACCATTTGTTCCTAGCCCCCACGACCATAATGTTCCGTCTGTTCTTATGGCAGCAGCATGACCATTACCATTTGCTACCGTAACCCACACATTCCCGGATGGTGAATTAACTACCACTGGACTTGATCTATTAATTGTTGTGAAATCAGCTATTTGCCCTACGTCATTGCCTCCCCATCCCCACAGTGTGCCGGCTATTACTACTGTAATAATCACGACTGCTGAAGCTACCCCTGACGTAGATCCGGTAGCAGTAATAACATAGCTAGCTTGATCTTGAGCCGCGGTAGGTGCTCCAGAAATTACACCTGTACTAGTATTTAAACTTAGACCAGCTGGCAATGATGGACTAACACTATATGTAATTGTACCTGAAAAATAACTTGCAGTAAATGCAGTTGTGCTAGTTATAGCCACATTGCGGACCGCATTAACTGTCTGAGAGAATGGTATAATTGTCGGAATATATAGATAATCCAAAGCAGAATCTCTAATTCCATATGTATTTGGTCCACTCGCACTAAATTGCATCCAATTATATCCACCAGCAGCCGTTTGTATTGGACTGGATTTATTAGTTGTAGTATTATCACCTAATTGTCCATTAGAGTTATTACCCCAAGTCCATAATGTACCATCTGCTTTTAAAGCGGCAGACAAACCGTAATTATTAGATGCAGGAGATCCGGAATTAGTGACCCGAACCCAATTAGTACCACCTCCAATTGTTTGTATTGGACTGGATTTAGATATAGTAGTATTATCACCTAATTGTCCAGTAATGTTACTACCCCATAACCATAATGTACCATCAGTTTTTATTGACGACATTCCGTAATAAGTCGCATTGATTAATTTCCAATTAGTTCCACTGGCTATTGTTTGTATTGGACTAGATTTATTAACGGTTGTATTATCACCTAGTTGCCCTAGATTATTCAATCCCCAGGTCCATAATGTTCCGTCTGTTTTTGTAGCCGCAGTTGCACGGTATCCGGCTGCTACCGATCTCCATGTAGATCCACCTGAAACTGTTTGTATTGGACTAGAGACAAGGGTGCCGGAGGCATTATTTCCTAACGATCCTAAGAGATTATCACCCCATGTCCATAATGTGCCATCTCTTTTTATGGCGCCTACTGCGGTGCCAGCTGACACCTGTTTCCAAGTAGTACCGGCTGCAACTGTTTGTATTGGACTAGATTTAGCTACAGACGTATTATCACCTAGCTGACCAGAGGTGTTAATACCCCATATCCATAATGTTCCGTCTGTTTTTATTGCACTGGCATATTGATTACCAACTGATACCTGTTGCCAAGTAGTAGCTCCTGCAATTGTTTGTACTGGACTAGATTTAGCAACAACGGTATTATCACCTATTGAAGCACCAACTCCCCACATCCATAATTGTCCGTTAGTTTTTATTCCACCAATATTATTTGGTCCACATGATATTGATTTCCAATTAAGACCACCAGCAATTGTCTGTACTGGACTGGATTTATTAACTGTAGTATTATCACCTAGTTGCCCTTGTGAATTATTACCCCAACCCCATAATCCGGCGGCTTTAAAAGTTAAAGCAAGTTCCGGATATCTATCCATAAGATAGGCTCTTGATACAAATACTTGGTCAATATCCGTGCCGCCGATTTGATAATTGGTGGTCATCTTATTCCTCTACAACAATTGAATCAATTGAATCAATTGTTGCCGCATCAATCTCTGCATTCTTACTTGATTCCCATTCAAAGGATGCTTGTAGGTTATCAACCATTTTGTTAAAGATGATTGAAATATGTTCAGCATTAAGTTCAATCCAATTATGTTGATCTAACTTCCAATTTATTTTATTTACACCACTGGTTAAATAATGATGGAAGGAGATTCTATTCAACGGATCTGTTGGGAAGGTATATACAGTGCCATCTAATGTTACTTCAATATTTGCATATTGTTTGTTCCAACGTGCAGTTGCAACCTCTTGTCTCATAAAGTTTCTTATTGCTTCTATTGGATAATGTTCCACTGTCATACTAGAAACAGCATGTGTATCAGTGAATGTCCAGAATGGTCCGTGCAAATATTGTGTTCTTTTATTATAGTCCGGGTCTGGTTCACTTGTTACTGGATAAATTTTTATTTCATCATTAACTGTTACTACAGCTTCTTCATCATTTTTTAAATCTAATACGATAGATACACCAGATTCTTCATCAATTACTTCTGAAAAGCGTCTAGCATTCCAATTCATTGGACCTAAAATTACATTTCCATTATAAACTATTACAAACATTTTTATTCCTTAAAACTTTATTTATTAACTTGGATACAAATTATATGCATCAAAAAAGTATATACCATACATTGATGACCCGCTACCGACAACTTGTTTCCAATTATTTCCACCATTAATTGTTTGTACTGGACTGGATCTAGCAGTGGTAGCACTATTACCTAATTGACCTGATGAGGCAAATCCCCACGTCCATAGTGTACCGTCTGTTTTTGTAGCACCGGCAAATGCGTATCCACATCCAACTTGTTTCCAATTAGTACCAGCCGAAATTGTTTGTACTGGACTGGATTTATCAATCGTAGTATTATCTCCTAATTGACCTTGGTTGTTACCTCCCCAAGTCCATAAAGTGTTATCTGTTTTTATGGCTGCAAACCAACGTTTGCCATTACCAGAAATTTGTTTCCAATTAGTACCAGCCGAAATTGTTTGTATTGGACTGGATTTATTAATCGTAGTATTATCTCCAAGCTGACCGTAAAAGTTATAACCCCAAGTCCATAATGTACCGTCTGTTTTTATGGCTGCCATGCTTGTACCTGTACTACAGGCGGCCTGTTGCCAATTAGTTCCGCCTGCAACAGTTTGTACTGGACTTGATCTATCACCATTGCTATTATTACCAAGTTGACCATTTGCACCGGCACCCCATGTCCATAATGTACCGTCTGTTTTTATTGCCGCGCTGGCGGCATATCCAGCCGCAACATATGCCCAGTTTGTCCCACCTGCAATTGTTTGTACTGGACTAGATTGCCTAGCAGCAGCGGAATTATTGCCTAATTGTCCGGCTAATCCATTTCCCCATGCCCATAATTGTCCATTTGTTTTTATTGCTACCGTATAATTTTGATATCCTACTGCAACTTGGTTCCAAGTTGCAGTACCCGAAACTGTTTGTGTTGGACTTAATCTGTTAACTGTAGAATTATCACCTATTTGTCCACTAGTGTTATCCCCCCACAACCATAATGTACCGTCACTTTTTATGCCTGCAGCCGTATTATAGTTAGCTGATACAAATGCCCAGTTTGTCCCACCTGCAATTGTTTGTACTGGACTAGATTTACTAACAAGGGTATTATCACCGAGTCTGCCAAGCGTTCCGTCTCCCCATGCCCACAAAGTACCAGTAAGAGAAAATTGATTTATATAAGCCTGCGGTATATAATAATTATAAAAATCTGTACCGCTAATACTATAATTTCCGGCCATTTATATTATACCTGTTTCTTAATAAGTTGTTTTAACTCATCGATTTGCAATTGTTGTTCTTTTATTGCTTCTACTAGTAAACCAATAACACCACTATAATTCAATGATAAAACTTTATTTATGTCATCAAATTTTACTGCGCTTGGTAATACTTCCTGAACATCTTGTGCTATCAAACCAGCACTTGGTTCATTACTATCGGTAAGATTAAACGTTACACCATTTAATGTTAATACTTTATTTAAGGCATTTGTTATTAATTCAATATTACTTTTCTTAGTTCTATCAGATAACGAATTGAATACAGTAGCATTTACTGTTCCAGTACTTGGATTGTAATATAACTTAGTAGTAGAAACGCTGGCTGCACTCATTGTGCCGGTCGTAGTTGACGTAAATACTGGATAAAATGCGTTACTGTTTGTAGTAGTATCATTTGTTATAGTTGCACCACCGCCGCCACCGCCTGCCGCAATCCAACTTAAAGCACCTGCTCCGTCTGTACTTAATACATATCCATTTGTACCACCTGTGATTTTTACATTTGCATTTGACCCTAAGGATACATTACTTGCACCGGTAAAGTTAATAACACCTGTACTTGTTAGTCCAGTTAATGTACCAACACTAGTAATATTACCTTGTGCCGCAGTTGTTACTGTACCTGCAGTTGTAGCACTTGTAGCCGCACCTGATAATGCACCAACGAATGTTGTAGCTGTAATAGCACCATTACCCGTATTTGCAACAAATACTGAATTAGCTGAAGTAGCAATATTACCGGTAAGAGCACTTGCCATCGTCAAGTAGTAATTACCAGTAGATACAGTTGATATTACATCAAAGTCAGCAACGTTAGCACGTGCGACATATAAGTTAGGAACTAATGTAGTACTTGTTACTGTGAAAGGTGCTGTACCTGTTGCAACATTAGATGTTAATGTGCTTGCAATTACTGATGTTGTAGCATTTAAGTTACCGACGTTAGCATTGCCGGTAGTAGTAATCGTGTTAGAGCCGGCTGCGATAATACCAATTATGTTACCACCTGTAATATTGCCGGTACCAGTAATTACACCACTACCAAATCCAAGATTACCAACGTTAGCATTGCCGGTAGCTGTTATTGTTCCATTACCAAATACAGTATTTGCAGTTGCATTACCAACTGTTAGTCCAGTTAGTAGTCCAACACTTGTAATATTACCTTGTGCCGCAGTTGTTACTGTACCTGCAGTGGTAGCACTAGTTGCAAGTGGTACAGTACCTGTTACATTACCGCCCGCAATAGAATTTAATCCACTACCATTACCTGTAATTATACCTGATCCAGTATTCAATGTACCGGCTACGTTAACACCAGTAGTAGTAATAATCATTACATTTGGTGTGCCACCTACGCCAACCGTTACACTACCACCACTGGCTGCAATATTAACATTACTTGAACCGTTACTTATAGAGGCGCCACCGCCACCACCTGATTGTGCTACCCAAGTTAAATTACCCGCACCATCTGTTCTTAAAACATATCCACTAGTACCGCCGGTGATTTTAACTGTAGTTACATCACCAAATGTTGCAGAGCCTGCATTAGCAATTAGATTACCGGTTCCACCTGCACCAACTGTTAAATCTGTACGTACCCCTACTGCACCACTTACTGCACCATAATATGGATACAATGCTGCCGTACCATCTGTACCCTGAATACTATTAGCTTTTACAAATCCTGATGTACCGGATAATGTTATGCTACTGTTTGGTCCAACTGTTAATGCAGTTAATGTACCAACACTAGTAATATTACCTTGTGCCGCAGTTGTTACTGTATTTGCAGTCGTAGAGTGTGTTGCATTTGGAACAGTACCTGTTACATTACCGCCCGCAATAGAACTTAATCCATTTCCGTTACCGGTGAATACACCTGTATTAGCGGTAAATGCTACTGCTGTAACTGTACCATTAACATTTAAAGTAGTTAGTGTACCAACTGATGTAATGTTTGGTTGTGCCGCAGTTGTTAATGTGCCTGTCAAATAGGTAGCACTTAATAAATTACCGCCGGTTATATTTCCTGCACTTGTTAATGCAATCGTGCCATTACCAAAGATAGCATTAGCTGTTGCATTGCCTACCGTTAATCCGGTTAGTGTGCCAACTGATGTTATGTTTGGTTGTGCGGCTGTTGTTACTGTACCTGCAGTTGTAGCACTTGTAGCCGCACCTGATAATGCACCAACGAATGTTGTAGCTGTTATTGCGCCGTTTGCTAAGTTTGCACTAAATGCTGTATTACTTGCTAATGTATAATTACCGTTTGAGGTAGCTGATATGAATGTTGGATAATATGTGCCTGTTGTTTGCACATTATTAAGTACCGCACTTGCATTTGTTGCGCTTGTTGCATTTGGAACAGTACCTGTTACATTAGCACCAACTATAGAACTTAAGCCATTACCATTACCTGTGAACACACCTGTATTAGCTGTAAATGCTACTGCAGTTAATGTACCATTAACATTTAAACTTGTTAATGTACCAACACTAGTAATATTACCTTGAGCCGCAGTTGTTACTGTACCAGCTGTTGTAGCACTAGTTGCAAGTGGTACTGTACCTGTTACGTTTGCACCCACAATAGAACTTAATCCATTACCATTACCAGTGAATACACCTGTATTAGCGGTAAATGCCACTGCTGTTAATGTACCATTAACATTTAAACTTGTTAGTGTGCCAACTGATGTAATATTACCTTGAGCCGCAGTTGTTACTGTACCAGCTGTTGTTGCTGATGATACAGCACCAGTAACATTACTACCTTGTATATTACTTAAATTATTACCACTACCAATAAAGTAGTTTGATGTAGTTGCATTACCTAAATTAGCATTACCTGCAGTTATATTCCCACTGGCAGTAAATGTATTTGCTGAGATAACATTACCGCCGGTAATATTGCCACCGGAACCAGATCCAGCACTAATATTACCTGCAGTTAAATTACCAGTAACATTTAATGTACCAGTGATATTTGAACCAGTGCTAGTGACAACTAGTACATTAGCAACATTAGCAACACTAATATTGACATTACTATTAGCACTTGGAATATTTACATTACTATTTCCATTGCTGATATTACTTGTTGAACCACCTGCAACAGAAGCCCAAGACAACGTACCTGATCCATCTGTTTGTAGATATTGACCACCAGAACCACCAGAGATATGTACATTAGCGACTGGGCCTAATGCTACATTGCTTGCGCCAGTTAAGTTAATCGTACCTGTACTTGTTAGTCCGGTTAGTGTTCCGACACTAGTAATATTACCTTGTGCCGCAGTATATACTGTACCGGCAACTAACGCATTTGATACTTGACCAGAGACATTAGCACCGGCTACTGCATTTGCTGTTCCGGCATAAGTTACTTGTCCAGTAACATTAGCACCAGCTACCGCATTTGCAGTTGCGGCATAAGTTACTTGTCCAGTAACATTAGCACCCACAATAGAACTTAAACCATTACCATTACCAGTAAAGACACCTGTATTTGCTGTGATATTTGCGGCAGTTATATTGCCATTTACTGCTAAACCAGTTAGTGTACCGACACTAGTGATTTGTGTTTGACTTGCATTGACACTAAATGTAGTACCAGTTAAGGTTAATCCTGTACCCGCATCATATACCTGTGATGTACTGAATTGTGAAAATGTAATATTTGATGTACCAAACGTAATAGTACCAGCAGGAGCACTTACTATGTATGCAGTACCTTTGTTAACAGCACCGCCTTGTACAAAGAAATAATCATTGATACTTAATTGAGTTGTACTATCTGGACCATACTCATCTGCATCAGTTGCACGAGTAATAGCTGTTGTATTAGAATAAGTGTAAATGCCATTCCATGTTGCATTAGCTTCATCTTTAACTAAAATACGTGTACCGACAGTTTGTACATTTGCAGTATCAATTAAGTTGAATGTACCAGTTGTGCTAATATATGCACCAATGCCGTTACCTGCGCCGTTTGGTGAATTATATGCTGTTGTACCACTAGTTGCAGTAGCCAATGTTGTAGTAGTTGCTGCCGCAACCGGTTGGTGATAACTGATACCACTTGATACCATTGTATCAACATACGCTTTGGACGCCGCATCTGTTGTTAAACTTGGATAACCAACATTGTTTATCCAATATGTATTCATGTTAACATTAGCACCAAACGATCCAGTGCCAATAGCAATGAAATTATTTGTTCCTAAGTTACCTGTATTGGCATTACCTGATACATTTAAACTTGTTAGTGTGCCAACACTTGTGATATTGCCTTGTGCCGCGGTGTATACTGTACCAGCAACTAACGCATTTGCTACTTGACCAGAGACATTAGCACCTGCTACACTGTTAGCTGTAGTTGCATATGTAGCTAATCCTACAGCACCAGTAACATTACTACCTTGAATATTACTTAGATTGTTTCCTGATCCAATGAAGTAATTAGCTGTTACTGCATTACCTAAATTAGCATTGCCGGCTGTTATATTTCCACTGGCAGTAAATGTGTTTGCAGAAATAACATTACCACCAGTAATGTTACCGCCCGAACCAGATCCAGCACTTATATTGCCAGCAGTTAAATTACCAGTAACATTTAATGTACCGGTGATATTTGATCCTGTTCCGGTAACAACTAATATGTTTGCATTACCAACTGCACTAATGTTTACATTACCATTAGCTGATGGGATATTTACATTACTATTGCCATTACTGATATTACTTGTTGAACCACCTGCGACAGAAGCCCAACTTAATATACCTGATCCATCTGTTTGTAAATATTGACCACTTGAACCACCAGTGATATGTACATTAGCGACTGGGCCTAATGCTACATTACTTGCTCCGGTTAGATTAGCAGTACCTGTACTTGTTAGTCCAGTTAATGTTCCGAGACTTGTGATATTACCTTGTGCCGCAGTGTATACTGTACCTGCTACTAATGCATTAGCTACTTGTCCTGTAACGTTAGCACCTACTAATTGACTTAATCCATTACCGTTACCAGTGAATACACCTGTATTTGCTGTGAATGCTACTGCTGTTAATGTACCATTAACATTTAAACTTGTTAGTGTGCCAACTGAAGTGATATTTGGCTGTGCATTTGTATATACAGTGCCAGCTATTAATGCATTACCTACTTGTCCTGTAACGTTAGCACCTGCTAATTGACTTAATCCAGCACCATTGCCAGTGATAAGACCACCGTTTAACGTGATAGTGCCATTACCAAATACTGCATTAGCAGTTGCATTACCAACTGTTAGTCCAGTTAATGTACCAACACTAGTAATATTTGGTTGTGCCGCAGTAGTTACTGTACCGGCTGTAGATGCTGAGATTGATCCTGTTATATTTGCGGCTGCAACGCTATTTGCAACTGCCGCATATGCAACCTCACCAGATACATTTGCACCAGCTACTGCGTTTGCTGTTGTTGCATATGCTACTGCACCGGATACATTAGCTCCGGCTACTGCGTTTGCTGTTGTTGCGTATGCTACTGCACCGGATACATTAGCTCCGGCTACTGCGTTTGCTGTTCCGGCATAAGTTACTTGTCCAGTAACATTAGCACCAACTATAGAACTTAAGCCATTACCATTACCAGTGAATACACCTGTATTTGCAGTGAATGCTACGGCTGTTACAGTGGCACTAACATTTAAACTTGTTAGTGTACCAACACTAGTGATATTTGGTTGTGCCGCAGTTGTAACAGTACCTGCTGTTGTTGCTGATGATACTGTTCCGGTTACATTTGAACCTTGAATATTACTTAAATTATTACCTGATCCAATAAAATAATTAGCTGTTAGTGCATTGCCTAAATTAGCGTTACCGGATGTGATATTGCCTATAACAGATAGTGAGCTTAGTGTACCAACACTAGTAATATTACCTTGTGCCGCAGTTGTTAATGCTCCGGCTAACGTAGTTGCATAGACACCGGTTACTCCTAAATTACTTACATTAGCATTACCGGTAGCGTTTAGTGTGCCGGCTACATTTACGCCCGTACCGGTAACAATGAATATATTGCTATTTCCTGCAACGCTTGTAGTTACATTTCCGTTAGCAACAACAGATACATTGCTATTGCCATTGACAATACTATTACCTGCGCTTACGGTAATACCTGTTAATAAGCTACCATTACCTACAAAGAAATTAGCAGTAGCCGCATTGCCTAAATTAGCATTAGTTGCGGTAACATTGGCAAAGGTATAATTAGCGGTTGAATCTAAATTGAACGGTTGTAATTTTGTAATTGCCATGCATTGTTTCTCTTATTAGTATAGTTGGATTAATTTTATAACCCCATGTATGTATTTAATCCAATTTGTTCCGTAACAGTTACGCAGTTATTTCAATCCAAGATGTTGTTTCTTCATCCCAATTATAAATTTTACCATCATCTGGCATTGGTGTAGGTGCTTCATACAAGCAACTATCTTCATTCAATACCCAACTGTTATATGGTTTAGGTGGTATGAATGCATCTCTAGTACTATCATATGTATAGCCTATACCAGCATAATTTTTACGTAATGGTGTACCACCTAGTGTATGTACACCACCAATAGTGTTATAGCTTGTTTGAATCCAGCTGTTTGGATCACCAAACAGACCAGTATCTACTACATCTTGTTCTATTACGATTACCTGTGTTACTATTTTGTTTTCATCTATTTGTGCAAAATGACTCATTGTTTATTTCCTTAATTAAAATGTGATTGAACCAGAAGTGATCCACTTATAAATTCTATATCCACCACTAACAGTTGGGTACCCATCCGCTACGCCTGTAGTAGATGTTGCGGCTATATAACTATCTGCATAGCGAATGATTACAATTCCAGAACCGCCACTACCTGTAGGATTTGGAGGGCCGCCACCACCACCACCGCCTGTATTATCTGTCCCTGATGTTGCGCTAGGGCCGCCTACGTATGCGCCGCCGCCATTACCTCCACCTCCGGTGCCACCAGTACCTATAGTGCCGCCGGCACCATAAAAGCCACCGCCACCGCCACCGGCGTAATATGTAGCAGATCCGGATATACTTGATTGTAATCCTACACCACCGTTACCTGCTACAGTAGATGTACCGTTTGCACCTACTGCGCCGGCTCCGCCTCCGCCACCACCTGTATAGTTACTACTTGCAGGTCCCGCATCACCGCCATTATTACCTTGACCCGCTGTGCCCGCTCCTCCGAAACCACTACGACTTCCTCCGCCACCAGAGCCACCAGAGCCACCGGTACTGGCTCCACCTGATCCTGGACCTAATCCACCACCGAGTGATGTTATAGAAGAAAATACAGAATCAGACCCAGTTGATCCAGGACCATTATCTGTGCTAGTTCCAGGACCACCTGCGCCAACTGTAACGGTAATAGGAGTTCCGGATGCAACTGAAAATCCAGTTGCTGTTCTATATCCGCCGGCACCGCCACCACCACCGTGACTTGCACCACCGCCACCGCCACCTGCAACTACAAGATATTCTACTGTAGGGGTGACAGCTGGTGCTTCAGTACCTGTGATAGTCCATCCACCTGTTATTGTTAC
>JAUKPQ010018814.1:0-11281 GCA_032273045.1 Chloridella minuta
TAGAAGCAGCATCTGGTGCTAAAGGATGTGTCTATTGTGGTGGTTTGGGTCATCGTATTGCTGATTGTCCGAAACTTAGAGCAGATACGAGAGAACAAGGAAGAAAGCGCCAAGATAGATTTGGTGGCGGGAGCGGCTTTGGTGCTGAAATGTAAAAGAGAGTTTAGAAAGTTGAAGTTATTTGACTAGAATGTAAAAAATACTTGAGTTTATCACTTTCAAGGTGATAAATATGACGAGAAACTCTATAAATCTGACATGATAAGATAAAGTAGATAAAGATGTGACGATTCTGTACTTCAAAAAAAAAAAATCAAAAAGAAAGAAATATTTTACATCTCTTTTTTTTAATGAAATTAGATTTCGAGTCCCAATGCTATAGCTAAATTCATTTTTCTTTATTAGTACACCATGATATTGCCCTCTGAGACCTCATTTTTGCCCTCAATTCACTAGTTACGTCACCTTTTTGAGAACTACTTCAGTTGTGTCATATTTATGAAAATGTTACTTTCTTTTCAGCAATAGGCCTCTGAAAACTGATTTATGAAGCTAATTCTTTAACATGTGTTAAACATACGTAAATCAATCGCAACTTTGTTCATCTAGGGTTCAACGTACGTTAAACAATAATGCAAACATCAAAATTAAAGGCGGCGGCGGGGAGGGGAGTACCTGATCTAGCACTCTTCGTCGTCCTCCTGGTCTTCCTCAGCATCGCTCAAGACATCCATAGCCTCTGGAGGAGGTACACTGGGAACTTGAAGCAGATACTGCTGGCAATACTCGCCCATATGAGCCAAGAATGCAACTCGAAACTGCTGCAGGGTGCCATACAAATCCCGGCGACTCCCAATAACCCCTCCCATGTTGGAGCTCCCCGCTTTGCAGACAATAGCCCTGCCAACTGACTCCACAAACAATCCCAAGGGCATTGCTTTGCGTGTGGGCATCACAGCACATCGTTCTTGCTCCATAAAGTCCAATGCAGCCGGCAGACTCCAGCCATTTTCTTGCAGACAACGATTGATCCAATCATACACGACACGGCGCTTGCTAATCAGCCTGCGGGCAGCATACTTTTCCTTGCTGCCAGAGGGGAGCTTGGAATAGTGGTCCATAACTCCTGCGAACGCATTGTAAAAGTCAGCAACGGTCATGGTGCTGGTGAGGCGGAGAGACGGCAACAAGACCCCACTTCCCACGAGATCACCCTGCGCTGGGGCAGTCTCAGGAAGCTGGGGCTGTGAGATAGGCGCTGAAGCTACAGAGGTCAAGCTTGACCTTAAGGCAGCTGCGCCCTGGAGGCTCTGAATGGCGCTCAGAATCTGCTGCAGCAAGGCCAGCTCCAACGGCGGCGGCGGCGCTGCTCCTGGGGCCACTTCAATCGGTGCTGATGGCTGCTTGGAGAGGATAAGCTCTTGCAGGGTCGATGTATATGCCGTGTGTGCAGCGCGCACAAAGGTTCTGCCAGCTTCCTCTGCATTCGTGTCGTAATGAGGCCCTTCAGTGGGAAAGCAGCTGCTTTGCATGCTTTGCAGCTCAGCGTCAAGAACTCCAAGGGAATCATCCTCGTGGTGCTTGTGAACCACGTCCTGGAAAAGAGTAGCAACCTCCTGCATCAACAAAGGGCTGTTGGCCATCTGCTGCATCACGCCCAGCCTGAAGAGAAGGAAGGAGCTGCCATACGTTTTGGTCAAGAAGACAAGATCTTGCAGCAAGGCGGCGGTGAGGTGACTTTCCATATTGAGGTACTCGTACGCTGCATCTATGATACTGTGCGTTCTCCACAAGGACTCACGAGAGCTCGTGCTACGCTCTGCTTGAATCAAAGGCTCCAGCGACCTCTTTTCATGCTCCAAAGAACGCATCAGCTCGGCGTGGGGGAACAAGGCGGTGAAGACGTTGCAGGCGACAGATTCCACTGCTACAGACGAACGAGGAATAGTGTATTTCAGCCCGCTCCCTTCAGGAAAGCTCCAGCCAAGAGGGCAGGAAGAACGGACGCAGGGTCTCGCGTCGAATAAACCGCCTGCATCGTATGCCCAATAGACCACTTCATCAGCGTGGAGATTTGGAACTCGGTGACACCTTCCTTTAAGAGCCTGCCTACGAGTGAATTGCGCCCCAGGCGAGTAGCAACTTCCTTGTCAAATGTATTACATTAACGAGGATTTTCTTTAAGTGCGTTTTTACGCTGTAGTGTAGGAGGCTCTAGGGGTCTCAAATACGAACACTATCGTCGCTGCCTTCCTTTGCAGGCGGGTAACGGCAAGGCGGCCATTATCTATCTATCCCACGCGAATATTTTCAACGAGGTCGCAGCCCTCTACCCACCATGCCTTTACTTTCTTCAGTTGGCCTCGGGGGTGGCACCTGATTCCTTTCGCAGTGCGGCGAATTCGAAGGGCATGCTGCTTCAGCTTGTCGTCAGCATAATCGGCTTTGTCAAGGCAAGGTTGGACTCTTCTGCATGCCGCTCCAATGCATCTGCAAAGACCTTCCAATTGCAGTAGAATGTAGGGTTTAGTACCAACGGCATACCTTCCCGCTTTGTAACCGCTGGCGGTGGTTTCATGAAATTTCAATCTTAATGCTTGACTGGTCACCTCTGCTGATTGGATTATATCTTGGGCTTAGGTCTTGGACTGAATCTGGAGCTACAACACCGCTTTCTATATCTTGAGCCTGCAATGAGAGCTCAATACCCCCTGTGTTCCCCATGTGGTTTTGAGGGTCGGTATCCGGCGGGCGAGGGAGATGGACTTTACTATGTTGTGTGACCAGCAACATACTACTATTGACTCCACTGTATACTATGGTGAAGATGATGACTACTTCATACTTAAATACTTCAGATTCTGAATTTCTACCTTTTATTTCGTGGCCTATTCATTTATTCTTGTTTCTTTAGATTTTAGTGTGCCGGTCTCTGTTAGTTGTTCAGATTAGTTTATTCTTTTTAGTGGACTTTTCGTCCTTTAGTTCTTCACCGTACTTAGATTTCTTTAGTTTTGCATATTGGCATATTAGTATTTTAGATGGGTAGCTTGTCTACCTTTAGCCTTGCATATTAGCATATCAGGGTTGTCCCATGCTGCACCTAGGCAGACTCTGACTCGAGCCTCTGATGCCATTATGTCGAAGGATAAACTGTAATGATTGATTGATTGATTGATTGATTGACTACTATTATTGACGACGAACAAAACAGATTATTATTGAGATTATTTTATGATGTTTTTCTATTTCATGTTTTTCAAACAACATTTTCAAGGGGAAAAAACCTGTAATTGCAGTAAAGTAGAGTTCATCACGTTTCTTCATCTTCCTCGCTCACTTCCATGTCTCCGACCAATTCAACTAAAGCTTCTACAGCCTTGCATCCCATCTCTTCAGCAAAACTATCTCTAACTTCCTGTCGCTTACCATCGTTTACGTGTTCGTTTCTACGACGCTTTCTTCTGGCCCAGATCTTACGGACTTCTACCCTTCTTTTAGCAACATCTAGCAATTCTGAATCCACAGAGGTTGGAGCTTGAAACTGTTCGGCAAAATATTTGGTTACCTCCATCAACCATTGTGCATCTTGCCCCGCTGTATGAGACTGCGTTTCATTTCCAGAGCCGTTACTGCAAAAACCATTGTACAGAGTTTCAAGTTTCCTGAAGCAAGGGTTTTCTATAGGAGCACGTTCTGAGCCATCGTCACAGGCCTCAGCATAGTTGCCGGACTCGCATTCACAAAGAATTCTATGTATCAATGGAAATATATTGAGAATTGGCGGCAAGAGTTCTCCTTCAACCAAATTATGAGCGAAGAGCTCAGCAATACAGTACTCGTCTGGAAGGGCGGAGCCATACACTAGAAAAATGCTTTCGCGATGGTACTTGTTTAATATTTTCTTCAAGGCGTCGGCGGCATCAGCTTCCAGAGTTTTTCTTGCCTCTCCATTTAGGGTTTTTAGGGTTTCATTCTTTGCAGCTAGTTCGCTTTGCATTATTCTATTTCCCGAATTTGTAGTATTTGTGTGTGCATTTCCTTGATATCTTGCATCGAATAAGTCTTTATCTTCATCTTCAACGCCCCTTTCTTCCTTCTCGAATACTGCCAAGTACAAGTCGATGAATTTTTGGTTGTTCGCTTCAATTGGTTCTTCGCCGTCCTTGCATGCTCCAATTTGCCACAACCGAGAGCATGGTTTTACAGATCCTTTATGACCTTTATTAGAACTCCCAAACTCGGTATCCATCCACACAAGTTTGTCTATCTTATCTCTATCTCCACTCTTCAAAATTTGCAAGACAAGCAAACCAGCTAAAATTCGGTGGTCTTCTAATTCAAAAAGCTTAGAACCCCAGTCAAATTCGAGCAGTCGTTTTTCGTACGCTTCCTTGTTTCGATCATCTAGCTTAGACTTGCATTTTTCCTTATGCGATTCTGTAACCACATCTATAACCAAATCTGTAACCTCTTCTTTCCCAGGTTCGGACTCCAGCAATAAAGGTTTTTTCTTTGCCCGTGAGGAAGACCCGCGATTCCTCCTCTGCCTGCCCATGCCTGCATTAGGCTTTGGGACAGCATTAGTTCTGGCAGCTGGGGTTTTAGAAGGTGGTTGCTTCTGTGGAGTCGGCACGATTTTATTGGCGTCAGCGATTGAGGTAGTCGCGGCGTCAATAGAACCAGTACCTTCTCTATCTTTCTTGGCCTTCTTCTCGGCTGAAGAGCCAGCAGCAATATTTTCATCCTTGCCAGCTGCGGGTGAAACAGCTGGTTTACTAGTAGAAGGCTCAGCAGCAGCGTTTCCAGTTTCATTCCCAACGTTGGGGTTAACAACAGCGTTGCCGTCCTCCCCGGCTGCGGCGGCACCAGCAAAATTGCTAATAGTAGGCATAGAAGGAGATGGATTCTCAGAAAGGGGAGGATTCTGCGCAATATTAGGCTTTGAATTTGGAGTATTCAATATTCCGTCCAGAGAATTATCCACGCCGGACGAGGTAATTGCAGCGTCGGCAAGTTCCCCTTCTTCAGACATATCTTCTTCAAGGCTGCTGCATTGCAAATTAGGCTTATTTGTGTCTGCAACTGAAGGGTCTACAGTTGGACCTTCTTCAAGGACTGCCTTGCCCTCAGGGTTTTCGCAAGCATCCTTGGCAGAGGTCCCATCGACAACCACCTCTAGATTAATAGCAGCCTCTGCTGAACCCAAGGCGACAAGAGGCGCGCCCCCACCATCCGTCGACGGCTCGACGCCATCAAGGGCACCATGGGCTGTCGTATTAGGCACCACAGATCCTGCTGCAAGTTCCGCACCGTTTGTAGCACCAAGCATCTCTGGTGCATCTCCAACTTCTTGTTCAGCTAGATGCTCCTCTTGAGATGAAGAAGATGGTACTTTTTTATCTCCATCTTTGCCTATGTCATTCTTCAATGCTCCAGCTTCAGTCGAAGGAGCTTGCTTGCTTTTCTTTTTGCCCTTCGCGACTTCACCGTTGCCATCTTCTCGGCCCCTCTTCCTGGACTTCTCTTGGCTGAAGAGCCAGCGGCAGCACTGCCACTCTTACCAGTGGCCAAGGCAGCACCAGTGGGTTTGTTAGTAGAAGGAGGCACAGTGGAAGGTTCAGCACTATCATTTCCAGTTGGGAATACTTCAGCGCCAGCATTGCCTCCTTGCGACTCTACAGATCGACCTTCACCTGCTGCAGGAGGTATAGAGGGTGGATTCGTGTCCGTCCCGTTCTCTAATGCTGCAGTATCAGTCGTATGCGTTGACCTGATTTTCTTTTTGCCTCTCCCAACTTCTCCGTTATCATCTTTTCTATCTTTCTTGCTGGGCTTCTTCTTAGGTGAAGAGCCAGAAGCTGTATCGCCACCCTTGCCAGCTGCGGGTGAAGCAGCAGGATCGCCAGTAGAAGGAAGTACAGAGGAAGAAGGCTCGCCATTGCCGGCTGCGGGGAGACCAGCAGATTTGCCACTAGATGGAGGCTCACCAGCACCAGGAACAGCAGCATGGGATACAGCACCATCACGCTCAGCAGCAGCATTTCCAGTTGGGACCACTTCACCACCAGCAGCAGCATGGCCGTCCTCCACGGCGGCGGCTGCCGCTGCCCCAGCAGAAGTGGTAGTAGAAGGAGGCAACTGAGGGCGAGTAGCAGCGCTATCACTTTTTCTGCGTGATTCCGCACCTTTTGACTTGTTAGAGGTTGGGTTATTGGGGGCTTTAGACTCCAGGCGCTTGTTTTTCTGAGTTTGCTTCTTTGCTTCACTCTTGGAAATTTTCCGCTGCTGCTCCTTCCAGAAATTGATGACTCCTGATGGGTGATAAGGAGCTAACGTGTTTAAAGCTTTCTCAGCCTCAACCTTCCAACAATTTCTACGTTGATTCTTTTGTTCCAGAAGGTTTAGCATCTTAAGCGCTAGGTTTTCATTGGCATTTTGAGATGCCACCGTTGATGCATAGTCGCCGTATTTATCAGCCACATCTGTTTTTATTTTCTTGTCTAGCAAAGCCTCAAAAACCTCGAGATCGCCTTGTCTAGCAGCTTCATGCAGAAAATGTCTTTGAAATAAATCCTCGCCGTCAAGCTCAGTCTCATTTTTGAATGCACTTTTCCCGTCCGGCTTTCCAATTTTTTCACAGAGCACCCTGAAGAGGTAAGAGGCACGACAGCAGCAAATTAATAATGATCAGCGAAGAATTATGGAAAAAAAGTTATAAAAATCTCGCTATTGTTGGAACTCACCATCTCACTAATTTCTCTTTAAGGCCTTCCTTGGCAACAGCGACTGTAGAAGTCAAGTCATTGTCCTTTAAAAGAAGAACGCTGTTACCCGGTTTTAGAAATATTTTCAGCATATCTTCTTTTCCATGAGAAGAAGCTTCCATAAGAGGCGTTATACCAGCTTCGTTTTTAATAAGAAGTAACCTAAGGCGGCTTGCATCTTTTTCAAGCAAGAGCGTTGCCATTGTAACATCGCCCATTTTAGCCGCAATGTGCAAAGGCGTATCACCACTTTCATTCTGGGCATTGATGAGGTCTAGGTACTTCTCGTCAACTTTAGTCAATAAAAACTTCGCCAATGCATGATTTCTCTTTTTAGTTGCAATATGCAAAGGGCAGTCTGCTCGGCTGCCAACGTCGACGCTGACGTCAGCACCCTCGCTCGTACAAAACTTTACTAGCTCCACAGCGTCCTCTTTGTTTTCCATTTCGCAAGCAAAAGTTATAATTGGCTTTCCTTCTATTTTATATCGCGAATACCAGCCCTCTTCAGAAGATTCAGAAAACCACTTCAGACATTTAGGATGCAAAAGCTCCTTCAACACGCCGATTCTGAATTCGTTTTTATCTAATTTGCTGGCGAAGGAAAGTAACTCATCTATCTTTAAAGTTTCTCGCCATGCTCTTCTACTTTCAAGATTTAAGATCGTTGAAATGAATTTATCTAACACGAAGCTAATAGAGCCACATTCCTCAGCAACATCCTTTACCGCTGGCGTTAAAGCTCTAACGAAAGCACATCCTGTAAGTTTATCTATCAGGTAGTTTGCCATAGTAACAGCTCCAGCTGCCACAGTTTTGAGATTTTGTTTTTGGCCTGCTGAATAATGGCGTTGGAATTCAACAAGAGCCAAGCGAAAATGTTTGCTCTTGAAGCATTTTAACCTCCCATCAACTAAAGCGTTGTCGTTACCAACTAGCTTTTTTAACTTATCGATGGACAGCCGACTAATAGTAATCAGTACTGCTTCAGCGTAGCATTTGTCATACTTCAAATTAGGACTTTTAAGGATAAAGTCAAGGAGTGAGTCGTCTTCCTTGCAAGCGTAAATTAAAGCAGTATCGCCGCCGGTGAAGGGCACCGCCTCATTAAAATCCGGCCGTCCAATTAAGTAGTTGACGAGCTTGTTTTTTAATCCTTCCTCGCGAACCTCCAGCCAAGCCCATGAAAATAGAGACTTTCTCTTGATTTTCATTTGAAAAATATTTCCAGGACTTCTACAAAACCAAGCATTCTCCGCCTTCATGAAAAGAATGGCGCTTGAAATAAAAGAATGCTCAAGGAAAAAAGTAATGACTTTTTCTCCAGTGTTTCCATCAGTAGACCACTTCTCCCGATCGCTGAATTTAGTCGCAAGCTCACGAGAAAAAATCAAACTGAGAGTAGTTGCCATGATCTGTTCAAGTTGAGAATCACTATTGTAAACCCTAAGAAATGACAACACACCGCTCACAAATTGAGCTGTAAAATCAGAAGGAGCGGTTTCTATTTCATCCTTGCCAGCTCTATCTTGTTGTTCAAAAGGCCAGAGCCCAATAATAATCTCCAAGAATTCATAATTTGGTATTTCCTGTGGATGTTTCTTCAAAGATTTAGCCATCGTCATAAATACACATTCTAATAGGCTTTTTTCTAGTGCATTTGTATTGGGATTCTTTGGCGGGCGGCGAATTATTTGTTTTCCGAGTTTGCATTTCAAAAGCTTGCTGAAGTCAGCTGCTGCTCCTTCCGTCAAAGCTTTCAGGCTAAGGTTATATCGTTCTTTTTTGGGTGGCATGGCTGCTACGGATAAAATAAAACAAATACAAAAACCAAGCAGAATGTGAATAGTCCATAAATCAGCCGATGGAAAGTTTCTGACTGATGACTGAGTCATTGAGCGCATTCAAGTACTTCCTTGGCACATAATCTTGGTTAGGCTTGGGGGATTAAAGGGTCTTTACTGATTAAATGTATTACATTTAATAAATGTAATTAAAGGTAAAGGCTGCCAAACCTTTAACCCACTGTTAACCTTTAACCAGTCATTTTGTGTGATTTTGTGTGTAATTTTCAATCAGCATTCAACATGGCTGAGCCTATGGAAGCTGCGGAGCTTGTTCCAGCCCCTGTAGGCTCTCAAATAGCCACTAAACTGCGTGGATCGCGTGCAAGTGGAGTTGGAAAGAGCCCATATCACGAATGGAACTATTTTGATGTGGTGGAATTGCCCAATGGAGGGACCTACATCAAGTGCCTCGCGCCCAACTGCCCAAATCCTAAACTTAATGGAGTAACAAACGCTCTGACAACTATGCGAAGTCATTTTGGTGGCAAGAACTGCAGTGCCAAGGGCCGTGCTATAAAAGTAAGGATCACATGCTAAATTAGCAACTCTCTTCCAGCCAGATCATTCTTATTTCTTTCCAAACTAACTAAAGCATTTGTTTCGTTCTATGTAGGCAGATAGAGACGCGGCAATGAAGGCTTCCACTCCTGGGGAGACAATTCTTTCTCCTGCAGAGGATGTCCGGAAGCGTCTCCGTGGTGAATTAGTCTCCCCCTCCAGCCAGCCAAAGCTGGAGTTCACCCGTGTTTCAGAAGCTGACAAGTAATTTGTAAAAGAGGGGCTGATGTATTGGGGCATCGTGAACAACAGCACGCTTTCCTTTAATGTTTTTGGGCACTACTTGCTCACCACCGTCCTTGAACGCTTGGGCATGAAGGGTATCGATAGGAAATACATGGCTGGCTCTTTTTTGGATAAGAAGTACGAAGAAGCAGTGCAGAAGAAGAAGGATTTAGTAGAAAGATCCACTTCGGTATCCATTGCAATTGATGCTTGGAAACGACGTATTGTGAATGATGGCTTTAAAATTATTGCCGCCGTAATTAATTTGCCCGGAAGGCAGTCCCTTTTTGCTGACTGGGTTGCTACCAAAGGTGAAAGTATTACTGCTGACTTCTTGCTTGGCTTTTTAGAGAAGGTAATTGCTGATCTAGGAGGTGAAGAGAAGGTGGCTGCTATTGTTCAAGATGGTGAGGCGGCGGGAGTAAAAGCAGGCAAGCAAATCGAAGAAAAGTACAAAAAGACGGTTTCTTATTGGTGCCAGGCACATGTAATTAACCTCCTTATTAAAGATATAGTTTCAATGGACAGTTTGATCAGTTGGGCTGTGGAAGGCGCTCATGAAATTATTGCTTTTGTCCACGGCCACACCGATATCAGGCTAGAACTGAGGAATCAGCAAGAATTGATCTACGACACAATTTATGCTCTTCCTCCTGGGTGTGAAACACGCTTTGCAACCAAAATTTTAGAGCTTTCCCAAGTTTTAAAATCCAAAGAAGCCTTGCAAGCGCTTGCCGCCAATTCTGATTTTCGTACTAAATATACTCTTCCAAAGTATTCCAGCGACGCTTCTAAGAATGCTTTCGCTCTTCTCTGCAATTTGAATTTTTGGATGATTGCTGAGCAAGTGCAGGAGCTAATGCAGCCAATAGGAGATGTGATCCATCATATTGAGGCTGATCGGGCATGCTTGAGCCAACTACGCCGTGTTTGGCAATACATGGCTAAGCACGTATACGAGTGGACTCAAAAATATAGAAAAGATGCAGTAGTATGGCAAGTTGGGTATGAGGTGCCTACTATTGTTGCTTTGCCTGCTCCTAGTGCTCTTATAGAGGCCGTCGTCTCCCGGAGGAAGTCGGGTAGTCACCCTGTTTTCTTGCTTGCTTATATTCTGGACTTGCGGTTCTACGAAATTGCTTCCCAGCCTGGATATCATCGTCCTTCAACCGCTGCGTTTGATGCAGATGGAATGGAGTTGCAGGCTGTACGAGATATTGCAAAGCGTTTGTGTGAAAATGCAGCAGCGGCAGATTTAGAAATTTTAAGATTGTGTAGCTATGGCAGTACTGAAGCGGCAATTGATGGATTAATACAGCAAACTAGGGTAGAGGATGGATGGAAGGTTGTAGGTGAACTGAGAGATGTTCTTATTATTTGGAGTAGCCCTGAAATGAGAAGAGAATTTCCTCAACTATCCAAGATTGTCGAGCGTGTGTTGAATTTGCATTGCACTTCTTGTGGAGTTGAGCGTGTGTGGTCTGTTCTAGGCAACGTCGCGCGTGATAATAGGACTAAATTGGCAGTTGAGAAGACGAAGAAGATCATGACAGTAGCTGCTCAGGAGCGTTTACAGCGCTCAAAGGAAAGGGAGAAGGCAGAGCCGCCGCTGGATTATTTGATTGAGTCAGTTTTTGGTGTTTAAGCTTATTTTGAGTCTTATTTCTTATTTAAACTTAGTATTTAAAGGCATTAAAGGTGATTAAAGGCACTGTAGCCTTTAATCCCATTGTAATCGTTTAATAAAGGTTTATTTAAAGGCATTAAATTAAATTAAAGGTTCTCTTTTGCCTTTAACCCCCAAGCCTAATCTTGGTGCAACAAGCACTTTGGGGCTTCCAGTCTCACCTGATCAACAAAGATCTACAAAGATCATTAATATTA
>JAUKPQ010018823.1:0-11275 GCA_032273045.1 Chloridella minuta
AAAACTGACGCATTAACCATTAGTGTTAACTCAACTTCTGCAACAGGTAATGTTATCAACTGCACAAGTTCAGTTGGACTTTCTATTAATGATCCTATCATCTTTACTGATATATCAGTAGTGTCGGGTACAACAAATATTGTTGCAGGAACAACTTATTATGTAAGTGCAATAACTTCTAACTCACAGTTTGTAATATCTAGTGTAGTCAACGGTGGACCATTTAATCCCGGTACTAGTACTAGCACAATGACAGGTGTGGATCAAAAGAATATTGTACAATTAACAACTACAACTGGATCAATGACATGTAATGTTGGTTTACCAGTAAGTCCAGGACAAGTTACCGGACAAGAGTTTACGTTCTATCCAACATCGACTACAACTGAAACAGTTACTGGTACTAACGGTAACCTAGTTGTAAGAACAATAGATAATGCGCTTGCAAATGGAGATTATTTAAGTGTTACTTCACTAAGCGGTGGATTAACTAATATGTATATTAATATGCCAATCACTGTTGCTAGTAACTACGGTGGTTTAACAGGTAGTTCTACCTATTATATAAACGAGTTAGGTATTGTTCAAAATGATGTAATTGCTACTACTGCTGGCAACTTACTAACATGTACTAGCACCTCAGGTTTCTATGATGAAATGCCAATTACGTTCAGTGGTACTGCATTAGGCGGATTAGTATTAGATACACTATACTATGTTATTGGATCTTCCATTACTAGTACACAGTTTAAAATATCAGCAACTGCAGGAGGCAGTGAAGTTGATTTGACCAGTGATAGCGGTGCGACCATGACAGCAACTGGTCAACCATATATTAAGGTATCAGCTACTAAAGGTGGAGGTGTATTCGCATTAACCGATGCAACAACTACTGTAGTAATGACACAAGCACCCACAGCAGTACCTGAATTTGATGTAAGTTGGGTATTAGGTGGATATACAATAAACATAAACGATCCCGGTGAAGGCTACACACTAGATAATACTATTACTATTTTAGGTACTGATTTAGGTGGAACAACTCCGGCTAATGATTTGATTATGACGGTTAATACCATTGATACTATAACTGCAAATCCAAATAACGAGTTCTTACCGTTGGAATCTAATGGCTATATAGAATCGGTAATTGGATCAGGCACACCTAACGCTACTGTAACACAATATTACTTAAAGGTTATATCTGCATCAGAGTGTGAAGTATATAGTGATCCGTTATTACAGATACCGGTAAGTGGAATAGGCTTCCCGTATACTACCGGTGATTATACCTTACTTCCAGAACCGTTCTACTTCAATCAAAGCATTGTAAAATACAATAACAATGTATATCAATGTATTGTAAGTAACAATGATGATGAGTTTATATTTGGTAAATGGGAGTTGTTATTAAGTGATAGTAGAAAACTAAATGCGTTAGATAGAATTGTTGGTTATTATCAACCAACTGTAAATATGCCGGGGCTAGATTTAACACAGTTAGTAGATGGAATTACATACCCAAATAGTACATATATGGGTAATGCATTTGCCCCCAATGATGACTATACATTAGACACTATATTACAAGACCAACAGTTTAATCCAACTGCAGTTAATACTACTGCAGTAGTTTGGAATGGCACAAGATATATTGCTGCCGCAAATACACCTGACTATTCTGATATTATTACAAGTGATACAGGTAGCACATGGGATTTTAATCAAATATCATCACAACCGATAGGATTGTCTGACATAACTTATTCTGGTACAAAATATGTCATCAGTTCTACTAATATAGCAACTCCTATATTAATAAGTGATGACGGTGAAGTTTGGACTACTACTGGATTAACATCTAACACAGTATCTGTTCCTAGTACTAGTTTAAATAGCGTTACGTATCTAAATGGTTTATATATGGCAGCCGGTGATATTATTGTATCAAGTTTGGACGCATATACATGGACAGAACGATATAGATTTACTAACTCTGTATTATATGGTGTACAAGGAATTGATATCAATAACTTTACTGGATTTATTGCTGTAGGTTATGGTCCTGACTACAGTGTTATCCCAACAATAACTCAATCGGTTGTATTACGAAGCGTTAATGGTACGGTATGGAATAATGTAACTCCATCAGGTTCAGCAGAAACAATGTATGGAGTAACTAGTGGTAATAACATTATTGTTATAGTCGGTGACAATGGCACTATCTTTACCAGTGTTAATGGTAGTAATTGGGTTGACACAAGTACTGGTAGCGACAATTTAAGAGATGTAGTATATTCTGACAGTCTTGGGCTATTTGTTGCAGTTGGACAAACAGGATCTGTTTTAACATCATCAGATGATGGTGCTACTTGGACATCGCAAACTTCAACTACAACTGAGAATTTAAATGGTATCATTTGGAATAATGATTCCGAAGAGTTTATTATAACTGGTGAAAACAACGTTGTACTACAGAGTTCAGATGGAATAACTTGGACAAGTACAAATATATTTGTTACATTGCCTACAGTGTATGATGTTCAAGGTGATGCATTTACTGCAGGTTATGGTCCAGAAGAGCTTGTACCAGGTGTAGTTACTGATAATCTAACTATGGTTGTAACAACACGTCCCGGAACAAACTGGGATGTAGAAACATATCAACATGTTGGATATAACGTAGTATCTTCTGAGATAACTCCAATTGGATTAACACAAGTATTGTTTAGCTTTGACGGATTAGTACAAACTCCTGCACAAATATCTGTATTCCAAATTGATAGTGCGACTGGTTTAGCGACAAGATTGTATGAACCTGATGCATTCACTATTGATTGGATAACAAAAACAGTTGAATTAACTACTGCATTACCTGCAGGTGATAAGTTAATGATTGATGTTTATGAAGTGGGCAACGGTGACCAACTAGAAAAATCTAACTCACAAACTGACCCTATTAGAATCAACTCTACTACTGGATTTAATGAGATTTATTTAAACTGTAATTATAGTGCTACAATCAGTGCTGGTTCTGGAGTAGTAAGACCAGGTACACAACCAATAAATGTTATAGCAACAGAAACTGATAGTACGGATGATACTATATTATGTGAAAATGTTGATAACTTCACATTAAACGACCAAATAATATTTGGAGGTGATGTTTTTGGTGGTGTTGTAGCAGACACACATTATTATGTTAAAACTATAAGTGAAGTAACCAATAAAATTACTATTTCAGATACAATAGTAACAGGTGTTGCAGGCCCGGCATTTGCACTAACAACTGATGTAGGTTCTATGGATGTAGTAATACAAACCGGTAGTGGTACATATTGGACTGATCCTATTGTATATTTTAATGGTAATAAACTTGTATCAGGTCACACTGCCCGTGTAACGCAAACTATTAGTAGCACCAATAGTATTGTATGTAATTCAACTGATGGTATATCAGTAAATGAGACTATCGTGTTTAGTGATACTATGTTTGGTAATGATATCACTCCTCAAACGGTATATTATATTAAATCAATAATTGATGGTAATGAATTTACGATTTCTGAGACAAGCGTTGCAGGTGTACCTGGACCAGTACTTACACTAAGTGATGCAGTCGGTGGCGCACTAGGAGTCACCAATGATTATGCATTGGGTATAGCAGATAATGGCATTTCAGCAAAAATGATTTTTGCGGCACAATATGATGATACAGTGGATTATTTAACTTACACAGTATTTGGAGAAACTTTCCCAAGTCAGTATGGATATACTATACCTGAAACACAATTGTTTGAAGGAGACGGGACAACTGATACATTTGTACTAGATAATTATGTAGGCGGTGATAATCCGTTGAACGCAATAGTAGAAATTAATGGATTACGAGTGGATCAAGGTGTGTCTACCTATACTATATCATTTGGGCCTGACACAATTGTATTTGACACAGCACCAAGTAATGGTGATATTATTTCTGTAACTAGTTATAATTTAACTGATCGACAGTATTTTAATACACAATATGGCTTGACCGGCGAAACGGTTTCTGCCATAACTTACATTAATAATGCCACTACACCAGTACAGGTCACTACTACAACTGCACATGGTTTAACTACAGGTAATATTGTAAGAATAGACGGTGTACAAGGTTCAGTACAATTAAACAACAATACATACTATGTTGATGTTATAAGCACTACTGTATTGGATTTGTATTATGATGACACCTTACTTGATCCTGTTATTTCAGTGTCATCATATACAGGTGGAGGTTATGTTTGGTTAGATGAAACATTTACTGTAGACAGTGATTGGGATCAAACTGACGTTTCTCGATTGTGGGTTACTATTAATGGGTATCGTGTCCCTCCTAGCTCATTATACTTAAATGCAAATAATAATTTAAGTATTCTAGCTACAATAACCAGTGGTGATAGTATTACTATTACTAGTATGATGCCAAGTGCAACACCTAATCAACTGGTATATTTACAGAATGTTAATAAGACTAACACGCCGTCGGTATACAGAGCAAATACTAATACTAGAACTTGGTTAGTTGCCCCATTGTATAATACCGACGATACAATCTATGTAGCAGATGTTAGTCGAATTACTGATACAATAGTACAAGCTGTAACTGTACCAGCCGCAGTAGATGGTATTACTACTATTGGACTGTCAGCAGATAAAAACATTATTTCTCAAGTTATTGTGTATAATACCACAACTAGCAGTTATGTGAATTCTAGTAATTACTACATAGTAATTCAAAACTTAGCGCCAGTATTGCAAATAACTGCCGGAGTAACGGCAGGAGATAGCATAGTGATTACCACGATTGAGGGGAATTTGATATATCTTAATGGAGAACAGATTAGATTTACTACGGTAGATTTAAATGCTAATACATTAAGTGGGTTACAACGAGGCACAAATGGTACAGGAATATTGACTTATATACCGATATATAGCGAGGTATTTGGAATATTATCCAATAACATGTTACCTAGCGTAAATTACAACTTGACTTGGAATAGCAATGTTTATAATGTATCTCAGGGCGATCCGTTGCAGATTAGTGAGACTAATGCCGCAATATTCTTAAATACGGACATATCTTAAATGATAAATAAATATATGAGCAATAATATAGAAGAAAATAAGACTAAACCTGTACCGGAATATGGTCCTAAACCTGACGAACATGGTGGGTTTTACTTCTCATCTCATTTAAAAATAACTGATCCAAATACTAAAGAAGTATTGGTTCAACAAAGAGGCGATAACTAATGTCAGTAATAACACTATCATATAAAGTAGAAGGGTTTTTAAAGATTTATGACCCTAATAGCGGAGAAGTACTAGTAGATAAGCACAACGCCATCAACTATGAAAACATGAGTGAGGCCATTGCTGACACATTAAGCAGTCGTGGTTACGGAGAGATTTATCAGATGGCATTTGGGAACGGTGGTGCAAGCGTAGATGAAACAGGTGTTATCACATATCTACCCCCAAATACAACTGGTCAAAATGCTGCCTTGTATAATCAAACATATGCAAAAATTGTAGATGACACTAGTGTTTTTAACTTAGATGCTACCCGTAATAAAATGACGGTTACGCACACAACGGGGAAAGTATATACTGATATATTAGTGCAATGTTTATTAGATTACGGTGAGCCTGCTGGTCAAAATGCGTTTGACAATAGCACACAAACGGACTCAGCATATATTTTTGACGAATTGGGCCTATTGGCAAATTATGGTACAAATAATGACGGAAACGTGATTACCAGGTTACTAACACATGTAATTTTCCATCCAGTACAAAAGAGTTTGAATAGACAAATACAAATAGATTATACAGTCAGGATTCAAAGCTTGACAAACTTAGTGACAATTTAAGATAAATAACAGAATATCGGGGTAATTTAATATGGCATATACGATTGTAAAAAGTGATGGTACGGTACTAACAACCATTGCTGACGGTACTATAAACACAACTAGTACATCATTGGGTTTACCGGGCAGGAACTATGCTGGGTATGGCCAATCACTTGATACCAACTTTGTTCATGCAATGGAAAACTTTGCAGACTCTGTTCCTCCTTCTAATCCATTGCGAGGTCAATTATGGTATAATACTAATGATAGCACCTTGTGTGTTTGTCCAGCAGATGGAACTACAACTGCTAGCTCTTGGATTACACTAGCGCAGTCAGGTGGTTCAGGTACAACAACATTTGGATCTGTAACTGTTACAGGTAATCTTCAAGCAAACAATATCACTGCAGTAAATGCATTAGTCGGTGACACAATCACTGTTCGTCTAGCAACAGTTACTGCAAATGCGTCAATTGCAAATGCAAATGTTACAAATGGTAATATCACCACATTAACTACAGCAAATATTACTTCTGGTTCGTCAACAACTATCGGTAATATTACAGGTACTTGGACAGTAACAGGTGGTTCAGCCGGTAACAGTTTGGTAGTTGCTAATGGTAATGTTTATACAACTGGTATTAAAACAGATAACTATTACTATGCAAATGGTACTCCATTCAACCCAACAGGTACATATGGTAATGCTAATGTGGCATTATTTTTACCAACATATACAGGTAACTTGCAACCATCATTAGTAACAACTTCTGCAATCGCAGGCGGTGGTACGATTTCTGGTATATGGACATTGGCTAGCGGTGCTAGATTAAATGCAACATATGCTGACTTAGCAGAACGTTTTGAGGCAGATGCGACATATGATGCAGGTACGGTTGTTGAATTGGGCGGAGATGCAGAAATAACTGCAGTAGTAAATGAACTAAGCGAAGATGTATTTGGCGTAGTATCTAACACAGCGGCGTATTTAATGAACGCTGGAGCAGGGGATGATTTAACTCATCCACCAGTAGCTGTTGGTGGTCGTGTACAAGTTAAAGTTACAGGCAAAGTTCGCAAAGGTCAACGTTTAGTAAGTGCTGGAAATGGTATTGCCCGTGCTGCCAAAATAGGTGAAGCAACATCATTCAATGTAATTGGACGTGCTCTAGCAAATAAAACTACTGATGACGTTGGTACTGTAGAAGCATTCGTTTCAATTAAATAAGGATAAAACATGAGTTACGCACAATATGCAACGATTGAAGCTGGTGATTTTAACACATTGGTAACTGGATTTGCCAATGGAGCAGCCAATACTAGTACTGCCGCACTGAACACTGTCTGGTCAACCGGAACACAAAATAGAGGTTATGGTCAAACAGCAATCGTAGCAGAAACTGCAGGTAATACTATTACTGCCACTAAGTGGGCAGCATTGGTATCAAACACTGCTAATTCAGCCTCACATCAAAGTTCAAGTATCACTAGCGTTACAGCTCCGGCAGTTGGAAATACAATCACATATTTGTCTGCTATCCCTACAAACTTAACAACTATCTATAATAATAGATTGAATGCAGTATCACAAAGCTCAACTAGCTCTAACGCAGCCGTGTATGCAAGCACTTGGGCTAGTGCAATTACATTTACACATACGATAACATTTGCCAATGGTGATGCCGCACGTTATTTCTTTAATTCAGGCGGACAGTTAGCTATTACTGCAACACACGCTAACTCAACTTCAGGTATTAACTTGTTATTGAATAACCTAGCAAGTAATGTAGGAACTGTTGTATTAAGTTCACCTACTACAGGTACTGCTACAATTGCTAGCACAAGTTATAATGGTGTTACTAAAGTGGGCGGTGGGGGATCAACTCCTACGATATCTACTAATAGTGGATACTATTCTTGGACAACAAGTAATGCAAACATATTCTATCAAACCGCTAGCACAGGACCTTCTGGATATCTATCAACTAACATTAACATTTTTGTAAAAACAAACGGAACTGTTGGTAGCAACGGAGATGTAGGTAATGTTATTACAATCTATACAGTTTGGGACGAAATACCAAATGGATTAACAGTTGGAACTGGGTCTACTACTACAGTAACTATTCGTCCACCGGAAACAACTTATATTGCTAATACTTGGGGCACACCTACAATAGGTGGCACTGTAACAGGTAGTTAATTTTTAACAACAGCTTGGTATCTATCTAAATACTCGTAGGAGTGTTTATGGATACCAAAACCTTAATTACTGAGGCGAAAGCTCGCTTCAATCACAATAGCGCAAAAGCGCAACTCAAAGACAAATACGATGGAAAACTCATTGTTGCAGAACAAGGGGGACTTTGGAAAGCAAGCCCTGAACTTATTTCTACACTAAATGCATTTGATGATAACTTCATCGTACTTATTGATAACTTTGATAATCCTGTACAGGTTAACAGAGAACAACTATTAACTGTACTAAAAACTACTTACCAAAAAGTCATGCTTGACTGGTATAAAGAATGGAAAGAACTAGAGTCTAAACGATGAACAGAGGAGCAATACTATTTGCATTTAACTCAACAAAGTTTGACTACTATTCAATGGCAGTTGCAACAGCGAAAAGAGTTAATCATTTTTTAAATATGCCTGTTACAATCGTGACGGACACTAACTCCATATCTGATTCACCGTACAAGTTTGATAAAACAATACTAGTAGAACCCGACAAAAGTAATACCAGAGACTGGGGGATGTGGATTAATAAGGGTCGTTATCAGGCATATAACTTATCACCATATGATGAAACTCTATTATTAGACACAGATTATATGGTTAACTCAACTAAGACATTGGATATATTTAACTACTATGATGATTTTTGTTGTCACAATAAAACTAGTTATCTAATGCAACCTGGATTACCACAAGAGGTTCTTAGTGTTTATAGTTTTGAAACATTGTGGGCAACAGTTGTTGCTTTTAAAAAGTCTAGTAGAGCTAAACAAATATTTGAATGTTTAGAAATGGTTCAAAAGAATTTTAATCACTATGCAGATTTACACGGATTTATTGCTGAAACATATAGAAATGACTACGCACTAACACTTGCTCTTAGAATAGCTAATGGACATTCTACACTAAAACAAGATTTTATACCTTGGAACTTGGTACATTTAGGACAAAAGAATGTACATATCTATCGCAATAATGATACTGAGTATAATACAGAATATACTATCATGCATGATAATTGGCAACGTGGTAAACTACGTAAAGAATATACCACTATCAAGGATATGGATTTCCATGTAATGAATAAACTTAACTTTATGGAGCTAATAGCATGAGTAAAGGGTTTGTTATTATGGCACAAGATACTGATAAGGTTAGCTACACTAACTGTGCCAAAGCATTAGAACTAAGCATCAAACGGGTCATGCCCAATAGTAATGTAACAATAATTACCAGTGATATGTTACCATATGGTGACCTGGGTGGCTATGCAAATGATTGGCAAGTATATGAATGTAGCCCATATGATGAAACAATCAAACTAGAAGCTGATATGTTTTTTACCCGCAATATTGACCATTGGTGGGATATATTAAGTATTAACAATGTGGTTGTATCAAATACCATACGTAACTTTAAAGGAGATATATCTGACTGTAGAGTATATCGTAGGTTTATAGATGATAATCAATTACCAGATTGTTACAATGCAATTACATACTTTAAAAAATCTGAAACAGCTAAACAGTTTTATACTGTAGTTAAAGATGTATTTGAGAACTGGGAAGAATACAAACTTGTACTTAAATGTAATCCAAATGAAGAGGTAAGCACAGACTGGGCATATGCATTAGCATGTCATATTATTGGTGTAGAAAAAACAATGTTACCTGACTTTACTGAAATGAGTATGGTACACATGAAACGTTATGTTAATGGTTTACCTAGTGAAGACTGGACTAATACATTGGTATATGAGTTATTACCCGATACTATCAGAATAAATTCCTACCCACAATTATACCCATTACACTATCATGTGAAATCATTTAGTGATATAATATTAGAAAGCTACAAATGGAACACATATTAATTTGGGAAGCACCACCTATCATCAAACCTGAGTTTAGATTGTATTATGATGATAAAGGTAAGGTGTTGTTTTATACATGTGACAAACCTGAAGGTAAATACATAGTTATTGATGCTAATACATTTGCACAAGGACGTCCGGATATTAGAATAGTTGATGGTAAAATCGCATCAGTAGATTCTGGTGCAGTTGTATCCAAACTAATATCAAATACTGAAGGTATATCTTGCGCTAGTGAAGATATCAGTATTGTAGTAGATGAAATGTATGATGGTGAAACTAATAAATGGAAATTAATAACATATGAACTTGGATAATATCGTAGATGTAGCAGATTTAGATTGTATCTATCTTAGCTATGATGAACCACAGAAAGAAGAATTTTGGCTTAAGATTAAGAACATAGTGCCATGGGCTAAACGTGTTGACAATGTTAAAGGTAGTGATGCGGCACACAAAGCCGCAGGTGAAGCAAGTGATACAGAACGCTTTATATTGATTGACGGCGACAATATGCCAGAAGAAAGCTTCTTCAACATTCAGTTAGATTTTACTGATAAGGATGAAACCTTCCGTAAAGCACAGTTTCGTTGGAAGGCAGTTAATAGTATCAATGGACTACGCTATGGCAATGGCGGCATGAGTTCATGGACAAAAACTTATGTGCGTGAAATGAAAACACATGAGCATCAAAATGAAGGTGATGTTTCACGAATAGCTGACTTTTGTTTAGACAGCAAAGACAACTTATATTGGGCAATGCATGATTGTTACTCTACTACTTATCCTAATTATACTCCGTTTCAAGCGTGGCGTGCTGGTTTCCGAGAAGGAGTCAAAATGGTGCTCGACCGAGGAGCGAAACCATCAGTCGACCAATTCAAAGAAACTGTAGCAACACGTAATCTCAACAATCTAACGATCTGGCATAACATAGGTCGTGATGTAGAGTACGGTGACTGGGCTATTTATGGCGCAAGACTTGGTACATACATGACCATGCTATCTGAGTGGGATCCTACTAACGTTCAATGGTTTGATAACTATACAGTACTATGGGAAGAACATTCGCATAGAGAGCCTGACCGTGAATCAGCATTGCTTGGAGCTTCACTACAAGACAAATTGGGACTACCTATGCATCACTTTGATGGAGGACAAAGCAAGTTCTTCAAACGTCATTATAAAGCAGACTCTAGAAATTTAGGACCATTAGTTACTGAAATGGAAGTTATTCGTAAGATTGAAGGCTGGTAAT
>JAUKPQ010018834.1:0-11262 GCA_032273045.1 Chloridella minuta
ATTCCAAGTATGTCGTCAGTGCATGTTCCAGTCGGGACGCATTGCGGTTTTTGACATTCGGGTTTCGACCAGTTTTCAAATTCTTGGCACTCATAACGAACCCAACCCTGATAACCGCAAGCAGATAGCCCCAACACTGACCCCAGTGCTAAGGCTATCGCCGCGGCTTTTCGGGCTACTTCCCCGTTAACCCGAAACTCTTGTCCTGCGGATTCAGCCAGCGCAAAATGACTGGTACAACCGCTGCGACCCCTGCCATTGCAAGGGTTTTTGGATCAGTAACGCCCGCCATGTATAAGGCCAGGGCTGCTGCCATGAATGAACGCGCCCACGACGCGGCTAGGGCTTTTGCTTTGTCCATTTTTTCTCCTTTGTTGGTTTCGCTGCCACTTTTGGCATTTCAACGATTGCGTAGTCACCTTTGTACGGCACAAATTTTGGAATTCCAAATCCTACGATTTCCTTACCTTCACCGTATGAACGAACCTTTACCATGACCATGCCGCCATTGCGTTGGTCGCCTGTCCCACTAGTGTTGCCTTCGATCGTCAAGCATGTTTTTGAATCTATAAGTCCGACAACAATTCCAATGTGCGAAATTTTGTCAACGCCGTCATGTGGGAAGTCCATGAACGCCAAATACCCTAACTGCGGAATGTTTGACCAACGGCTGATTTCCTTGAATTTGTGTGCGCCCAAGGCTGTTGAAACGACCGAATGAATTTTGACGCCAGCCTGTGCAGCGCACCAATTGACAAATGAACCGCACCACGGCAGTCCGTTTGCCTTTGTAAATTCGCCGTATTTTGTAAGGTTGTCGCCTGTTTCGACTGTGCCGATTTCAGCTGACGCGACTTCGATCAACCGCGCATTTGTACCGTCAGGAAAACTAGACACTCAGCGCCGCCTTTAGATCGTCAATTGAAAGTCCAACCAATGCCAGTTTTTCTGCAACGGTCAATGTTGGCTTTGTGGCGTCGTGTGCTTTCAATGCCGCTTCTGCTTCTGATTTTGTGCAGTCGCCAATTATGAACCACTGGTCCTCACGCACCAAAAAATTGAAACCTGTTTCCTCAAAAAACTTCAAGGAATCTATTGCTTTTGTAGGTTTAAAAATTTGATGTTCCATGATTATGCCCCCAAGTAAATAGCGTTAAATTGTGCGTATATGTCGTAAGTGCTTGAAGTGGTATCACCTTGGTAAGCAATTTCAATGTAATCTCCAGCCGCTAAAGTGATAACAACAAAACCTGAAATGGCGAAAGTATTACCACCAGGGGAAGCCCTAACAATTTGTCCGTTTTGAACGCCTTCTCCTGTATAAACAGATCCGTTTTTATGTAGTGCGATAATTGCATAACTTGATGCTGTACCACCTGCGCCACCTGATAGACGCACAAGACCGCCAACCTGATACTTTCCACCTTTACCAGTTGGAATTGTAATTCTTGACGTATTTGTTGAAGTTGAATGAAATGCGTCTGTGTCCAGAAGTTCGCTAGGAAACGAAATAATTGTTGTTGAACCTGACGTGAATGGAAACGAACCGCCAGCATTGAAAGCAACGCAACCTGTTGCGGCTGCTGCTGTCGGTGTTGTCCAAGTAGGCACACCACCTGAAACGCTAAGCACCTGACCAGTTGTTCCGATACCCCTGCGGGTGTAAGTACCTGATCCTGTGCCGTAAATTAAATCGCCGTTGGTTGTTATTGTTGTAGCCATGTCGTTTGTGATCGTGACCGCACCTGAAGTACCGCCGCCAGAAATACCAGTGCCAGCAGTGACGGCAGTTATGTCGCCAACGTCATTTGTGATCCAAGTGAAAGCCATGTCTGTTGCTGAAGTTTTTGAAAGAATTTGACCTGTTGTTCCGCCTTTTAACTGTGCCATTGAAGTATCAACGGCTTGACCAAATACCGCAAAATCTGCTGGCAGATCAGTAACCAGGTCGGTCGAAGTTGGCATTTGCCACCCGAAGTTGCTTGTTGGATTGCTCATTTTTTCTCCTTGTCAGGCAACAATTGTTGCATTTTCCCAGTCTAAAGTCGGCGACACGCTATTCCAACGTTCGGTTATTGGAACGTCATTCCAACGCATTGCTTGCAATGAGTAGGCAAGCGGTGAAAGTCGCAACGACACCGAAAGTTGATTGTACGAAGCACTAAACGACCAGCCTTCGACAAATCCCTGAAATGCCCCTGACGACATGTTCAACGGCAGATTGTTCAAGGAAATTGGTTGACCCATGAAAACGTTCAAAAGGTTGTCACGATCGCCATTGTCCAATTCAGGATTTGTCAGGTCGAAAGTGATTTCGTTAAAAATCGGTTGTGGTTGGGCGCGAAGTGAAAGATAAAAATTTGCCTGTGCCAGCGCGTCAGCTGAATTGTGCAAGGTCGTCGAAATGATTTGTCCAAGCACGCCGTAGGTTGAAATCGAAGTTGGATCAGTTGCAGATTGTTCACTGCTGCTAGTTGCGTCATATTTGATAGTTAGCGAATTGCGAACGTCACCGACACGCGTTTGAATTCGAAGTCCATTGGCACGGGCTTGATTGGCGTCAAGGTCAACGTATCCGTTCGTTGAAAGATAAGTGGTTCGGTGTGTACTGTCGGCGTAACCAATTCGACCTAATGAGTCCTCGTACAAATACCCTAAACCTGAAGTTGCCAACGCTGAAACCAACGAATAGACGTCTGTGCGTTCGGACGATCTTGCTGCCAATTCATAATTGCCTGGTGTGTCAATTTCACCATAACCACTGTTTTCAGCATTTGCCCATGTTGTTGTCGCTGGTGTATATGTTCCCCAAGTAACCGCGCCAGGTACTTCAGCCCATGTCGAAAATAAAACTTCGCGAAGGATCGCTGCAATTTGCGTTCCGTCGTAGGCTTTCGCCAATACGCCGTCGGTCAATGCTTTTGGCAAACGTGCCAATGCGCCAAGTGCTGTAATTGAATAAGTCTGCGTGAAGGCTGCTGATCCAACGTCAAGAATTTGCAAACCAATGTCCACGACATTGCCACCAAAAATGGCAACAAATGTTCCTGAAGTATCTTTGATTGAAACGCCAATTGTCGAGTTGATCGCAACGGGAATTGCTGTCTGTGATAAATCAAGCAATTGAAGGTTGACGTAGCCCGCTTGGGCTTGTTCATAAATGTTGCTTCGTCCGCTTGAAATTGAAAGATTTGCTAAAACCGCGTTTGTGTATTCAACGCCGTCAATTTCAACCTTCCAAATCGGATTCCACTGTGTCATGCCATTTGCAGGTTAGTTGCGCCACCTGTGCCGCGATAGTAGGAATTGTTGAGCGTATCAACGATCGTGCGGGCAGTGCCTTCGGCGTCCATTGCGCCGTTAACAGTAATGTTGAAATTAGTCCCCGACGCTGCCTGAATTCCTGCAAGTGTTGTTGTGTTTATTCCTGAATAACCCGAAGCACCCAGACCAGTAATTTTCGCCGTTGTTGCCGCCGCCACCGTTGCTGCGGTAGAAACGCCACCACCACCACCGCCACCACCACCACCACTATTGCTGACGGCTGGTTTTGTGACTGTTGATCCGTTTCCGAAAGTTTGACCATTTGGCATTGTTCCCGAAAAACCGCCAGGAATCGGCGTATCAGGTATTTCAACGTTGTCCTTGTTTGCTAGTGCGTTTGCGGCAGCCAAAACGGACGCAGCCAATGCAACCGCGCCAACTCCTAACAATGGATTCAACGCAAATGCTGAAGCAACACCCGCAATGATTGATGAAGCCTTCAACAAATTGTATGCCTTAATCAGTGACCTAATTAAAGCAATCGTTGCTTCAACGCCAGCAGCAATTTTTGAAATAACAAAAACCCCGGCAATGACGGCAGTGACAACAAGTAATTCATCTTTGAATTGAATGATCGTTGCCATGACGCTTTTGATTCGTTGACCAAATTTGTAAGCACCGTCAGTTGCGTTTTTGCTTGCTTCGTCCAAACTTCCTTGACCTGTTAAACCGTTAACGAATGACTGCAAATTAGGAACGGCAGTTGTCAACAAATAATCCGATAATTTTTCAACGATAGGAAGTAACGCTGCGCCAATAGATTCCTTCGCTTCGTCAGTTGCGATTTTGATTCTTTCGAATTTCTTAGCTGCTGTCTCGGCTGCGCCTTCCGCAAAATTGCCGTAGGTTTTTTCAAGTGACAACATGATTTTTTCGTTGTCGCCTGATTTCAATGTGGCTGTGTCAAGTCCCAAACCTAATTTGCCAAGTGCCGTTGTGTTCCCGTCGTAGGCTTTTCCTAGCGCATTTGTCACGGTTTCGAGTGGCTTACCCGTCGCCGCACTAAGATCAAGTGCAAGATTCAACAGGCGTTGTGCTTCCTCAGTTGATTTTGTGCTTCTAACTAGTCTCTCAAAACTCGGACGCAATTCGTCGTCAGTGACGCCAATGGCAATTGACGTTTTGGTTATGTAATCCTCAACGCCTTTGATTTGTGCAGCCGTCGCGTTGGTTGTCGCTTCAATAGTTGCTGCCAATTTTTCTTGCGCCGCGGCGTCCTCAGCGGCAGCCTTTACCGCGTCAAAACCAAATTTCAGCGCAGCAGCACCCGCAACGGCAAATGCTAGGGCGGCTTTCTTTCCAAATTCTGTTGCTTTATCACCAAACGATTCAGTTTCGTTTTTGGCTTTATTTAAACCGTCAACCAAATCCTTTGTTTCAGCAAGGATCGAAAGTTTGAGCGTGCGACTTCCAGCCATTAGTCATACTTCCTGACTATTGAATCAAACGCCTGTTCCCATTTGCGAATGATTTCGGGTTGTGCCGAACGTAAGGTTGGGTAAATAAACCAACCGCGAGAACCGCGACCTTCACGACCTGACCAAACTGGGAATTGTTTGTATTTATTCGATCCGAATTCCGAACCGCCCCATAGTTGTTGGGTTGTACCGCCACCACTTAATTTTTGACCAGCAAAACCAAAACTGATTTCGCCAATTTTTGATGACTTCGAAACCCTTGCACCTTCAGCGACTTTGTTGTCCAGGTTGTTGCGTGTAACACCTGCGGCAGTTGCAATGATTTTTCCTCGGACGAAATCTGCCAATTCACTCGACGTTTTTTTGGCTTCGGCAATTGCTTCGTCGTCCATTGCTTTAAACGCGCGCACAATGGATCGCAGTTCGGCTTTGTCATAGGTAATCGCTTCCTCAGCCATTAGCGCGCCTTTCCAAAATCTCGATTACTGTCAAAATGTCCTCAGCTGATTCGAATTCGCTTGGGGGTAGCCCTGTTGCTAGGGCTACTTCCCAAACGATCCGACTTAGGCTTCCGACGGGATAACTTTTGGGCTTGCGTCACCAACCAAAATTTCGGAAACTGTTTCCGTCCAAATTTCAATTGGCTTGATTGGCTTTCCCGCTGCTTCACGTTTCATGGCGTGATAAGCAAGAAAAATCAAATCGGAAATTCCGATCTTTTCCTGTGCCTGTGCAATGGTATTGCCAGTCTGTTTTTCCCATTTAACCCACTCAGGCGGTGCGGCAACGTAGGTTGCTTGTTCGCCGTTTGTGTATTCAATTGTTATTGGTAACTTCATTTTTTCTCCCGATTTCTATTTTCTAACTGAAGGTTTCAGTAGGGTTGTTCACCACGACAAATGATAGTGAAACGGTCTGCGCTTCGGGTGCAGCCCCGCCGATTGACGGCACGACTGGCATGACGTTGAACGCAAACACTGCACCTGTTGCAGCAGTCAATGACACCGCCAATGTTGTGTTTGGTGCGCTTTCCCATGCTGTCCATAACGCTTCGCACAATGAACCTGACGCGCCCCAGTCTGCAAGCATTTCCACGTCGAAAGTCCACTGATCGTCAATGTGCTTGTAAGCCTTGCCGTCAAGTGTTTGATAGGTCGTCACTGTTGGTGAATTGCTTAGAACCGCACTGGTCGCCTGTGCGTCGTATGCTGTGGTAGCGATCGTCAGTGTTAGATCGCGACCCGTGATGATCGTTGTTGCCACGTTATCTCCTTAGTTTGTTTGGGTGTAGTACGTCGAAACGTTTATGTCAGCAACCAGCATGGGCGATTGACCCACTTCAAGAATGGTTGGCTTTTCAACGACGTCAACGACGTATCCTGTCGGCATTGCCGCAAGAATTCCGATTATTAGTTTTTCCAGGTTGTCCAATGATCCAGCGTTGCTATTTGAAGCAACAATGGCAGTGATTGCAAAATTCAATTTAACCTTAGTGGCAGTTTTGCCGATTAGCGCAATTTCCATGTACGGCGTCGCTGGGACGATCACTATCGCTGGCGGAATTGGTGCTTCGGGAACGCTTGGATAGACGTTGGCTGAAAGTGATGAAAACGCGCTTGCTAATGCTGCGCGGGTGTCTGCAATTGTTGAAGCGGTCATTGCAGAATCGTTTCAACGTCCAAAAATGGTTGAAGTAATGTGGACACTCGGTTGGTCAAACTGCGTCCCATGCGATACGGGGTACTAGCAAAATCAACGCCTTGAATTTCGCCACCTGCTGCAACGCGTGATTGAAATACTTCGACGCTGACTGCTAGCACTGCTGATTCAATTGGTGCGCTAGTTGCGTACAAATCAGCTGCGGAATAGCCCTGAAGTGTTGCTGTACCCATTGGAATGATCTCGCGCAATGTGACGTCGCTTGAAGTCAATGCAGCGGTGAAGGAATACGGTGTCACTGAAACGACTGTGTGAGTCGCTGTGAATGGTGCTGGCAAACCAGTGACAATGATTGACTGACCAGCAACAAAATGATGATTGCGTTGCGTGTAGAAATAAGCAACGTTTGATTCTAATTTGTATGACTGAATTGATGAAGTATTGGCAACCAGCATGGGCAAAATTACGGCTTCAGCGGTGTTGATTATTTCGTCAAGATAAGCGTCGCTGTATAAGGAAACGGACACGCCAAGCACCGTACGCAATTGACTCGCAGTGACAATGGCTGGCATGTCCGTTCCTTTCGATCGGCTGCGGTGAGATCGGGAGAACCCACCGCATGATTAGTTTTGGCTGTTATGCCTTGTTATTCTTGAACGCACCAGCGGCGATCTTTGTGGCGACTGCACCAAATGAATACACGCCAACGGTGATTGAACCGTCCGCTGTTGATTCTGCGCGCAGTTGGTATGAAGTTCCTTCGTACCATGTGTAAGCGTCAGGGTTAACCACTAGCAGTGTTCCGTCTCCGTCACCTGCATTTGTTGGGTCAACGTATAGGTTCAAGCCAGCAACGTTTCCTGTTAGTGATGTTGGTGTTGCTGAACCAGCCTGGTTCATTGGGTTTGTAACTGTTGAATAAATTGGGCGACCTGCGTCGTTCAATGTCATCAGGTTTGACCACTGACCAGTTGAAGCAATTAGGTTGCGTGCGAATGGATTTGCAAGTCCAGCAGTTGCGCCATAAACGCTTGCTGATCCGCGTGCAATTACACCAAGCAATTCTGTTGCTGTTGGGTATGTTGTTGTTGTTGTTCCGTCAAGTGTTGCGCCAGCGATTAACTGTGCGTTGACATATGCGTTTTGCGCCTTAGCCATTGCCGCGACCATGTTACGAAGTAATTCGTCATAAAACAATGCTGATGTTCTAGTCAATAACTCGACACTGAATTTTTGCTGTCCCGCAAATTTCTTGACGTCCACTGATAGGAACGCGCTGTTTTGATCTGTATCTGAAAACACTGCGTCCTCAGCGGCAATTGCCACTGTTGGTACTGCTGTGATTTTTGGAATTTCGAAAGTCATTCCAGCGTCAGGCAATGCACCGCGAGAGATCGCGTCAATGCTTGGGCGGATTGTTGTTGATAGTCCGTTGATTACTTCGGACAATTGACGTGTAGGAACAAGTCCTGCGTTGTCTGTTGTGTTGTCAGCAGCTAAAACGTACTGACGTGCTGATTCGTCACCAGTTGCGGCAAGAACCTTGTTTTCAAGGTACTTCGCAGCAGTGATTTCAATGCGTGGTGTTGACTTCCAACCACCCACCTTTGTTGTGTTTGCTGTTACTGACTGTGCGGCTTCTACCGTCTCGACGGCTTCCGCTTGTGTGACGGTGTTGTCCACTTCGTCTCCTTCTGTTGTAGGTATTGCTTCAGGTTCAATTGTTGAATCTGAAATTTCGATTTCCTCAGTTGCGGCGACTGATTCGACGCGTGCTGATCGGATTGCGGGTTCGCTGGTTAACGCAACGGCTGTCAATTCACCTGCAAGAATTCTGACTGTTCCGTCCTTCAGTGTTTCGTATTCGTTGAATGAAACTTCAACGCTGAAACCGTCACGCAAACCGTCCTGTGCTTCAACCAATGCGTCGTTGCCAGCAGTTGTCTCGGCGATTTTGAATGTCGCGTCAATTCCCGTGCCGTCAGCTGAAATTGCTGTATCTAAAGTTTTCCCAATTCTGCGGGTACGATCATGTTCAAGGTTAAGCAAAACAGGCGTTGGTTCGATTGAACCAGCAGCAAATTGAACCTTTCCAATTGACGCGTTTCCTGTTTCCTCAAACGTAACGATTCGACCACTGATTGTGCGACTGTTTGAATCTGCCGCAGTTATTTTCATTGGTGTGATGACTTTTTTCATAGCAGCATGTCCTCTTCCTCGCGGATTTCATCAACGCTCATTGCGCCGATACGATTTAAAATTTCATAAACCTGCGCGCGCTCATAAGGATTGCCGCGTAGGAAATCATCAAGATCAAATTCGACCCTATTTCCAGCAGGGGTAAAGTCGGGAAATGATAAACGTTGTTCAATGATTGACATGTAATTTCTGAAAGCAAAATCAACCAAATCGCGTCGTTTATCTAACGCGTTCGAATAGGTAAAACTCGATTGCTGTGAATCAGTGAAATAGGCTGGTAAACCACACGCACGGCTGAGTTCTAAAGACACGTAATTTCTTGCTTCATTCAATTGTAAATTCTTGGGATCGTAACCGACTGTTTCAAGTGTTACGTCAGCGTTCAAAAATGCTGTTGATTTGTTTGCACGGGCTGTGCGCCATGAAGTAAGCAGTTTTGAAATGCGATCTGCTGGCAGTGATGTGCCATTTGATTTCAAAACCATTTGTGGAATTGGTTCATTCGCAAAATTCATTGCGGCGCGTTCAAGTGCGGCGGCTGCCTTTATTGTGCGACCTGCACGGCTAAGCAAACCTTCCTGTGTTCCATTGAAAACGACAAGGTTCGAAGGATCAACGTATGCACCGTCAATTTGATACGACTGAATTTCGTACCCCATGGCAGTCGGTTGAATGGTTACGCGCTCAGGGGCAATACGTTCCATTGCGCGAATTTTGCCAGTGTCTGCATAACGTTCCATAACGTACGCGTACGCCGAAGGAAAGAAAAATAAATCGGAAATAATCCACGACCAAAATGTTGCGCCAGTGATTCGCGGATCAGGTTGGTTGATAACGCGTGGTTGCGTAATTTTTTCGCCTGTTGCTTCATTGCGTGTGTGCATTGGTAGCGACGCAATTGTTTGGATAATTCCTAACGCACGCGCGCATGTAGGAACGCTCATTGCTTCAGCACGATTTGCAGTGATGATGTTGCCGAATAAATAAAGGTTGGATACTTCGTTGTAATACGGCGCAACAGCTGCGGCGTCAACGTGCGCGGCTTCCACCGTGACGGCGGTGTCAGCCTTGCGCGTAAATAAGTCGGAAAATGCCATGCGCAAATTGTGTCAGGCTTATACGATCAACCCACCATGATGTCAAGATCATTCTCTGGGCGTGTCGCGAAGTGCGAAACAAGGCTGACTGCCACCGCGCCGCAAACGACCGATTGTGACGCGCGCCTTCCTATAACCCAGCCGCCGTCCCCACGACGTAATTGAACCGCCGCTAAAACTTCCTCGGATAGTTGGCTTTGACCCCTATGACGAAGTCTGCCGCTGTTGATCGCCGATAGCATTTCGTCGCATGCCTGCGGGTAAGCGTTGTCCATGTCAAAAACGGGAATTCCTGCTGGGGCTAAACGCGCCGCAACGGCACCACTGGTTTTGCGACTGTAAAGGACGTATTCGGTCGGATACCTGCGGGCGTAATCTGCAAGATCGTTGGCAATTGCCTTGTCGTCTAGTTGCAATTCATTCGACCAAGTGTGCAGCAATTTGACCACAAATTTTTCGTCCCCAAGTTTTTGCGCGCCGACCAAACTGGCGTGACGTCTGTCGGGTGATAGGTCAATGGCAAGCCATGTCAATTTGTCAAGGTCAAGGTCAGCCGTTTTGTCCAGGCAATTACCCCACGACGCAGAATCAACCGCGCTGTTGATTGCCACAACCCAGCGGCACAATACTTCCGTCATAACCACGTCAGGCGGATCGTTTAAAACGCTGCGCACGTTGTCGGCGTGGATCAGTGTTCCCATTGAAGGATTGCTATACCTAGCATTTTCAACACTGATTTCGTCGGTTGGTGCTGACCATTCAAAATAGCCAATGTCGTCGGTAATGCCAGCAATGGAAGCCAACGCCCTATCGCGAAATTGGTTCAGTACAACCGACGACGAATCACCTGCGTTCGTGTACGCCATGACCATTGGATTTTGCGCCGCCATAAGGGTGTACCGCAATGAAGCAAACGATTCAATGTCAGTCATTTCACGCAATTCGTCCAAGTGAATTGTTGAAGGTCGGGAAACACCGCGAGCAGCTGATCCGCCAGCACGAACAATGAAACGATTGCCAGTCATGGTTTCGATTTCCTCGCCGCCATGTTGCCAGCGAATTTTCTTGACCTGTTTTGCTAATGAATCGTTGGATTCAATGATCTGAATCATGGCACGAAACTGTTCCAATGATGTTGACAGGCGGTGGGCTGATCCGATCTGAAGTTTTTCGTCCCACAAAAACAACCCGCCAAGGATTCGAATTTGCTGTAAAAACGACTTTCCGTTTTGGCGTGCCACGACGATCGTGTTGACTGGGGTAGCCCAGCGACCGTCAGGCTTGACCTTGTGCGTATGAATCAGCGCGAATTTCTGCCATTCCAGCAAATCTATTTTGAGACTGCTGGCTAAATCAACCAATTCAAGCCCGCGCGAAGGTAAATCGTTCAATGGCGTGTGAATTCGGGGGGTTTGTACGCCTATTAGGGCGTTTTCCGTGTCTGTGTCCCTACCCAAAACCGTTTCAACCCCTTTCGGGGCTTCTACGGGGCTTCTGTGACCTTTTGCGACCCTCTCAGTCTTGTTCATGGCTTTTCGAGTCGTTTTGGGGGGAATTTAAAACAG
>JAUKPQ010018845.1:0-11259 GCA_032273045.1 Chloridella minuta
TCGAATAACCAGTAACAGCATTAGTAAATGTTTTGATTACATAAGGATCTACCTTTTTCCATCTCACATAAGAGAATCGGATTCTACCCATGTTGCTAACCTCGTAACCTTCGAATTCTTCTAGGTCTTTCCAAATTTCGTTTTCCATATTATTAATTTGTTTTAATTACATAATTATATATCATTTTTTATTTTTGGTTTCAAACCTTTAAAAGTAGCCACAAAAAAAAGTCTAGAGATGGAAAACTCTAGACTTTTCATAGAAATTAAATTCAAACAAATAAGTGACAACAACTGTAAATGATGTCTACTATTATATTTCTACGCCGCCATAATGTTTCAAATACCATTTAGATTTCTGCTTCCAAATCTTCATACAAAGGTATGGAATCTCTAAAAGTGTAAAGTAGTTAAGCATGTCGACCTCATGACCGTATCGTTCCTCACGCTTAAACATTTCAGCAACGGTTGCATCTCTAAACTTTTTATCTCTAAGTGTGCTTGCAAGCACTTCAGGATCATATTGACCTGTACCCATCACACCTATATTGTCTGGTCTGACATCGTACGGGTTTAAATTTTTGGTGTAAATGCGACAGTATTTTGGTAGAATCACGTTGTTCCAAGCTTCATAGACCAATCGCATCTTACGTTTACCTGTAAATGGCACCTCTTTGTACATGATGATTTCGTATTCCTCGTCATCAATTACCCTTATTGCACCACAATTCGAAACCTCGATTGGATCAGTTGGGTGTGATCTCCATTCTAGTTCTGTGGGTTGTGGCGGTAAACCACATTGAAATATGTGTTCGAAGTCTTCCTCAATGGACATGAAAATGGTTTTAAGCGTTATCCTTTTTATCTTTTTCCTCAGCCTTTAGTTTCTTTATTTCAAGAAGATATTTTCTGCTTACAAGAAGTGATGCCACGATGGAAACCGTGTACAGTACTATCTTAAATCCGAGTTCTACATTTGTCATTGATACTGCTATTGCCGCTGAGTTTAAATATGTAAGCGGGTGGTTGGCTAAGCCATGTGCAACATATTGTACGTTATCTATTATCGTGTCTTTTAGCATTTTGAAGATAATTTTTTAATTTAGCCTCATTGGCTTTGGTCGATTTATAAACTTTGCTTAGTTTAACCTGCAAAGGGTTTGGTGATTTCTTATCGCTCATATTAGTTTCCCGGAAGATTGTAACAATCAGGACCTGCAAATAAACCAGACATGTAGCCACCACCATTATTAACTGATCTAAGCAGCCTTTGATTGTAAGCATACGGTACGTGAGGTACAGTTAAATTTGCAGTAAATGGTGACATCTTATCAGGAAGTTGACCATCTTTTGAATTAGGTGCATTATAAAGTGGGTATTCCAATGGATGTGTTAGCAAGTGGTTAACCATTTGTGCAACATAAGCTTCAGCAATATTCTTAATTTGTGACTGCAAGAACTTAAGTTCGTCCAACTCCAGTGTTTCACCATTCTCACTTGTACCTTTTAAGATGCCTTTGTTGTAAGATCTAAACTGAATAAATGTTGTAGCATAATAAAATCCGTAATTACAAAGGAAAGGTCCAATGTAATTGTCCAACAAAAATTCATCAGAAGCAGTTAACGTACCTGTTCTAACTCTTTCCTTTAGCGCATTGTAATAAGTTGCACCCAAATAATTAGGGCAAAGAATGTTTTGTGCATCCCAAACATAAGGTTGTAAATCTGCCGGTGACAGATTCGTATTAAGGTTGGTGTATGATTTTAATTTTTCTTCGGATACGAAGAGTACATCTAATGCCATCTTGTTATTTTATTTTATTATACTACTGCTGTATTGATTTCTTGCTGTGTTGGCTCGTCGAACATTTTAAGGGGCTCTACGTACAACTTCGTGTCGTAGCCATGGTATTTCATTAACTTGTCCATTGGCTTAAGCAGCGCACGTATATCGGGGTTTAAAATAGTGGTTTTGAAATGTTCGTAAGCTACAAGTATTTCGTCCTTGTTACTACCTAAACCTCCAGCACCTTCGTGATAAAGTCCAAGCAATAACGGAGATGTGATACCGTGACCTGTTAGAATTCTAGTTGTGATTCTAGTTTCTAAGTTTACGTAGTAGTCATCATTAGCAGATTCGATTGGTGTTACTTCTGGTGCGTGTTCTTTATCATCAGAGAATGCCATAAAGAATTTACCCGTATTGAAAGTACCAGAATAAGCACTCGCAATAGATTGATAAACTTGTTGCTGGTGAGCTGGATCTGGTTGACCATTATGGAAACTGACAAATAAAGAAGGGTTAAGTCCATTTGCTAAATTGCTTAAGTGTAAATTACTAACTTCAACATCGATTGTTACATCCTGAAGTGATCCTGAATAAGAAGGCAGTGGGTAATAAACGTTACCTGGTGCGTAGTCAAAAAAGTACATGATCTGACTTGGTGCATCTAATGCACAGTTAGGATCGAATGACTTGTAACAGATTGGTCTGTACTTTTTATATCTTACCCAATTGCTTGAATAATAGTAGTGTTCAACCTTATCTGTTGAAGGATCAATCTCAGCGGATCTAATTGCTTCAAATGGTAAGTGATAGAAACTGTGGATACGATCTCCAGTAGCATTCCATACCACGTTTAAAGCAAATCCACCATATAATTCATAATCGGTAACAATCTTTTCGAAAACATCGTTCCAAGATTCATCATCGTTAGCACGTCCTAACACGTATTCTAATTCAGGATTTGCTGTTCTTAATCCCTCGCCGAATACACCTAATATTTTAGATTGTAGTGCACGTCTATTGATTGCTGACTTATTGTAAAGTTCTGTTACATATGAAGGATAAACGTTGTCACCACCATATGAAATCCAAGGATATCCTCTAACCTTAAATACTTCTGGTACTGTTGGATTAGGAACTGTGTTTGTTTGATTATTATCGAATTGGTATATCATAATACTAAATATAGTTTTATTGGTTGTTGCCTAAATTTAATTGATTGATGTCAAATTGGATTGGAGCATAATCAATCTCTGGAAGTTCTTTAACCCATAAATAATCAGGATTAGTTGTTTGCTCACATTCTTCAAGTGATATAAACCAATTCCCATTAGCATCTTCGGTAGGACTATAGAAATGGCTATCAGAAATTTCTATATTTACTAAAGATTCTTTTTGCTCTGTTGTTAATAACTTTACTTTCATAATTCTTTTAATTATACTTGTCTACCTAATGTTGTTTGGAAGTCTTGAACTATAGTATAGAATGTTGTTGCATTAGAAGCTCCAATTTCATCAGCTATAAATGCAAATTGATATGTATTACTATTATAATAAGTTCTATTTCCTCCGTAATTATTAGAACCAATAAATATTGGGTATTCTATTTGCGGACTAGATGTGGTAAATGTCGAACTTGATCCTTGTTGAGTTGCATTTTTAAATATTCTAGAAGTTGATGAGAATGCATTATTATTGATCCAAGTTAAACCTGATGCGTCAACATAAGGATTTAATAAAATTCTATTTGATTCATCGTATGGATCATAAAGTCCTATTCCAGTTCCTGATCCTAAATCTAATGTCCATTGTAATATGGAAGTACTTCCAGTATTTCTACTAACAGCCATATTTAAGTTTACATATGAAGCCATAGTTGCATGATTATCAGATGCATAATAACCTAAACTTATATCATAATAGTCAGCAAAATCAATCGAAGGTGTAAAGTATGTTTGAGCATAACCATTACTACCATTAGGTTTAACCCCAGATGCTGAATAGGTCCAACCTCCATTAAACTTTAATCTATAAGCTGCATCTGTATCTGCAGGATCTACTAAGTTGTATTTAGAAGTTGTAGATGTGCCTCCAACGAATGGATAGATTGCATAGAATTTGCTCCATAAACTAGCTGCTTTCAGATCAACAACTAAAGTGTTAATAGCCGATGATATAGTTGAATCAGTAATTCCAGTTGCTGTTAAGAATGCTTGAGCATTTGGATCAAGACTTCCTCCTGTAGATCCTGTTGTTCCTGTAGCTCCTCCTCCTGTTAAATCTCCTGAAAGATACCAAGTATTAGCACTTGATTTAACTAAATTTGCTACTGAAAAATCTGAAGCAAGTACTCTATATCCATTTGGAGAGTTTAATGTTACTGTTGCTGCTGGTGCCACAAGAACTGAAGAATAACCATTTCTAGCAATGTATAAACTAGATCCAAGTGGTAAATCAGCAGTAGCATCAGCTGGTACTGTTACTGTTAAATTATAAACTGATTCTGCAACAAAGAATTTATTTGCATCCGAAAGGGTTAATGTGTAATCTGCTGTTAAACCAGCAGGTGTTAAATTACCACCGCTTCCAGTAGGACCGGCTGCTCCAGTTGCTCCCTTAGCCCCAGATGTACCTGATGATCCATTAACACCTGATGTTCCTGAAGATCCATTGTTACCAGTAGCACCAATACCTCCTGCTAATTCAATAATTGAAACTTGTATATTAGCTAAAGTTGTTGCTCCATTACTTTGAGATACTGACATATCAAACCAATATGTAGTACCGTTAGTTAATCCAGTTTGTATTCCCTCTAATGCAAATGGTACTACAGCTAAATTTATGTTAACATTACTTAATATTTTAGATATTTCTGTTCCACTTGATGCTGCTCCATTTGCTGGTGGAGTTCCAGTACCATATCTAAGAGTTAAAGTTACAGTTTGTGCTTGATTACTATTGGCAAATGTACCAGTTGCTGAAATTTGTAAGCTTCCTGAATTTAAAGTGGAAAATGTTGACCCAAAACCTGCCATTTTAGCTGATCCTGTAGTAGTTATTGCTGTCGGATTAAGCGGACCATATTCTCTAAAATTTACTGCAGCATATGTGACACTATTACCAGATGTACCATTAGATCCTGATATTCCTGAAGATCCGGAAGATCCAAAGAAAGTACCATTTACTCCGGATGTACCAGATGTTCCAGTTTGTCCAGACGAACCACTTGATCCATTTGTACCAGATATTCCAGAAGATCCATTAGATCCAGATGTTCCATTAGATCCAGAAGTTCCATTAGATCCAGAAGTTCCACTAGATCCTGTATTTCCAGTAGGTCCGACTGCTCCAGATGTACCGCTTGATCCGTTAACCCCGCTTGTCCCGTTAACCCCAGATGTACCGCTAGATCCAGCAGCACCTGTATTACCTGTAGGTCCAACTGCTCCAGTTGCTCCAGCACCAGCTAATTCGAATAAGCTAACAGTTATATCTTGGGCTGTAAGTTTTGCTGTTGGTGAAGATTCTGTACTTAGGATTGATAAATCAAACCAATATGTTGTTCCTATTGATAAACTTCCAACTATAGCATTTATAGCCAAGTTTGCATTAATAGTCTGACCAGAATCACTACGTATTATTTGAGCAGCTACAACTGTACCTGCTGCAGCACCAGAATTAGAAGGAGGAGTACCTGTACCATATCTTAATTCAATATTAAAATTATCAACAGGTGTAAAATCATCTATTATTTGTGCTAATAGCGTAAAGGTAACATTTAATTTATTTACAAGAGTAGGTGTGTAAGTGTAATTAACCCCAAACATTCTGGTAACGTTTAGCGGAGTAGAACCTGAACTGTTAATTGAAATTGTTCCAAGATCCTGGAATGACGTAGGCATATTACCAGGAGGTGCAGATACACCGGATGTACCAGATGTACCAGTTTGACCGCTTGATCCACTTGATCCATTAGTACCGCTCGATCCGCTTGTTCCTGTTGATCCGCTAGATCCATTAGATCCTGATGTACCACTTGAACCATCTACTCCACTTGAACCAGATGATCCGCTAGAACCACTTGATCCACTAGTACCGCTAGATCCTGAAGATCCTGAAGAACCTGATGAACCAGTTGATCCTGATGAACCTGAAGTACCAGTAGATCCACTAGATCCACTAGTGCCGCTTGAACCACTTGAACCACTAGATCCAAAGAAATTACCATCTACACCGGATGTTCCTGCTGTACCACTAGATCCACTAGAACCGTTTGATCCGTTAGCTCCTGAAGATCCGCTAGATCCGTTAACACCGCTAGTACCTGCGCTACCGCTTGAACCTGAGGTACCACTAGTTCCAGTTGAACCACTAGTTCCAGCTGAACCACTAGATCCACTAGTTCCTGTTGATCCACTAGATCCTGAACTACCACTAGATCCTGCAGATCCTGAAGATCCACTTGTTCCTGTGCTACCACTTGATCCTGAACTTCCGCTTGTCCCAGCAGAACCAGAAGATCCAGATGTTCCTGAGCTTCCACTTGAACCTGAGCTTCCACTAGATCCACTAGATCCACTAGATCCTGCTGATCCACTAGAACCTGATGTCCCAGAAGATCCACTTGTACCGGCTGAACCGCTTGATCCGGCTGACCCACTAGACCCTGAGGTACCTGAAGTACCTGCAGAACCAGATGAACCGCTAGAACCTGATGTTCCACTTGTACCTGCACTTCCACTAGAACCTGAGCTACCTGCTGCTCCAGTTGCACCTGCTTGGGTGTAAGCTACTGGTGTAACAGAAAGAGAAACTGAAGATGTTGATGGTCTATTTGGTAGAGTTCCAGCAGATTCGAAAAGAATCTTCATGTTGGTGTCCGTAGAACTCCAGTATATTTGATAATAGTCGCCGCTAGACGCATTAACTTGGTAGTTTAATGCTATACTCTGGGTGTCACCAGTTCCGTTCAGTACAGACTGTTTATTTGATCCGATTACATTGACACCATTTTTAGATAACCAGAAGTTTATTGTGTCTTCTCCTGGATCTGGCTTAGAAACCTGTGCAACAATTTGAATATTTAAAACGCTCGCATTAGTAATTAAGATTTTAGAGTTGTCAACAACTGTGATTCCATAAGAACTTATAGTTGTGTTGTACTTTAATGCGTTAGCAGCTGCAGGACTTGCATTTGTTTGCGTTGTTGTATCGTAGAAAATACCGTAAAATCCTAGAACCCCACCGGCTCCAGTAGCTCCAGTAGCTCCTCCACCACCTGTTCCAGGTATTCCTGTTACATTTCCAGTGAAATTTACAGTTGTATCTGAAATTTGGAATGGTAGAACGTGTCCGAATCCATCTGTTACAGTTTGTAAAACGTCTCCGGTTACTCCCTGTGCTCCAATATTTAGAATTCCTCCGTATGTATTTTCTATTCTTTTACCGGTAAAGTCCATTATTTATAATATTATTGTTTAAGTTAAATATGATAAGAAGAAAAAGTGACAACTAAATATGATTCTCCTCGTCCCATTCGTTTTGGTCGTAATCCATAAGATTAGCAGTGTTATTCCAAACACCATTCGCTGTATAATAGACGTAAGTTTGTAGGTTATCGTTTTCCGATACGTAAACAACAGGTCCAGTTGCTCCAGTAGGACCAAGATAAACAACGGCTTCTAAAGTGTCATTTTCAGATACAAACTGCTCAAAAAAAACCTCGGGCGGGGTTTGATCTTCTAGTATCATCTGTCCGGTATCGATAATGTTACCAATTGCTGGATCTAATGTAGGATAATCAGTGTTCCAAATCTTGTAATCCCAGTTGCCTGACGGTGAAAGATAAACTATCCCGTTAGCAGGATCCTCTATCGACACGTTAGCAACCAATGTGATTTGGAATTTTAGGTATCTTGTGTTACGAGTTAGCACGTATGGAATAACATACGTCCATAGTTTCGTAAAACCAGACTGAAACCCAACTAAAAAATAATCGCCAAATTCTTGAACGTCGTTATCTATTGTGTTAGCGTAAATGACAAACTCATTACCTGTTTGTTGCTGTAGCTGAATCATCTATTAATAAACTATTTATATTAAATATGGAAGCGGGAGAAAGTGACATAAAAAAAGGGCTAACAGTTAAGTTAGCCCTTAGAGATATGTAGGATATCTGTTTTGGTTATGCAGTCACTACGGAGATACCGTGAAGTGCTGATAAACCTGTGATTTGGTATGCCATATCTGGCTCTTGAGCAGATATAGTGATGCTGTATTGATTAGCATCTCCAGGAGCAGTACCAGTTACTGAAGTACCAGCAGAAATTACGCCTCCTCTATCTTTACCTAACAACCAGTAGTTATCGTTGTTATCTTGGAAGATAACTTTGATGTCTCTGTTTCTAGAAAGTAAAAGAAGTTGATTTCTTTTCTCTGCAGAAAGTTTTTGTAGGTTAATAGTAAGAGCTTGATCGTAAAATGCTGTACCGTTTGTATTAGAGATGTTGAAAGTTTCAGTGAAAGTTGCAGTATCTTTTGGAAGTTCATATTCGTAAAAAGCACCAGTAGTACCTGTTAATCCTGTGATCTCGTTATTAGCATCGTACGATGTAGATGCGATAACTATGTTAACTCCAATATACGCTGCTTTTACACCACCAATGCTATCGATACAATCTAATGCTATTGCGGAAGTTAAGTTACAAGCCATATTATTATGTTATTTATTTTTTTGTTTTAAATAGGAGCTAGATTGCTCTAGCTCCATTAGATTGTTTAATTATGCTCCAGCAGTGTAAACGAACTCAGAAGATAATGCTCCAAGACCCATTGAGAATTTAGCGATCATTCTCATCTCTTGGTTGTCTCTTGACCACCAAGCTTCGATTCTGTCTTGATCATCTACCAATCCGCAAACTACGATAATGTGTTTAGCAGGACCACAGAATACTTTAGGAGAAGCTCCTAAACCACCAACTGGAATAGCTGTTACGTTAGTTCCAGGGATTATGATTGATTGACCTAAACCAGTACCAGTTGTTTGACCAGTTGAGTAGTGGAATAAGTTTTTAGATACGATGTTAGTTTGTAAGTATCTAAAGTTAGCGTAAGACATGAACATCATCAAGTCATCTCTTGAAGCAACTGCCAATGGAAGTGCGTCGATAGTCTCAATTGCTTTGTCGTAAGCGTTAGACGAAGTCCAAGCTCCTGTAGGTCCAGCAGCAGCACCGTTAGCAACAGTGATTTGTGTAATCATTTGAGCAGCGATTACAGATTCTGCATATTTTCTAGTCTCAAGAACCATTTGGTCAGCGATAACTTGTTCGAAAGGAAGTTTTTCTCCGTATGCAGAAGCATCCAATTGAGTAGACAACCAGTATTGTCTTAAGTCTTCCAAACAAAGAGATTGTTTCCAAGATTTAGTTGCGTTAGTGATCGCAATTTGTGTGAAGTTAGTAGAACCAGCTGAAGTCCATCCGCAAGATGCGTCAGTAAAACCAGCAGTTAAACCTAATACGTTCACAGATACAGTAGCTTCCGGATATCCAGGTCTTACGTCTAAGTATTGCATAAGATCTGCTCCTAAAACTGCTTTTTGAATTAAAATACCGCTGTCCTCAAGGTTAAAGGAAGCAAGTGTAGCTAATGAAAATGCCATAGTTTATGTGTTTTTTTTGTTTTTTAAATTATTTCGTAAAGAAATTTTCGTTTTTAAGTGACTGCAAAGCAGCAACTTTAGCGTCCAATGCATTGAAAGCTTCGAATTCTCCTCTTGTAACTGATGGTGCTTTAGAAGCTCCAGGAGTTTTAGAGAATTTTTCGTACTTTGATTTCATTGCAGCCATTTCGGTTTTAGTTTCAGCAACATCTTTCTTGATATTAGCCACATCAGTAGCAATTTCTTCTACCGCCATCACCATTTTAGAAAGTGCTTCAGAAACACTAGCCTCTTTTTTAGCTTCTTCAGCCGGAGTAACGTCAGCAGGTACCGTGTCCTCCGCTGCAGCAGCAACTGCCACTTCCGCTTCTGGAGCGTCTGCAGTTTCTTCAGCAAGAGTCTCAGCAGATATAATCTTTCCTTCAGCGTCAACTTCCAATTTTAGACCTGATTCTGTTTGGTGTTCTCCAGCTGGAGCAGGTTGCTTAGTGCCATCTTCCGCTAATATAAATAGGGGAAATCCAGGCTCGAAAGATTCTGCTTCAATAGCTTTACCGTCCAACAGTTTATCAGAAGCTAATTTTACTTCAAGGCCAAGAATGACCTTAATTTGATTTAGTTTTGATTTTAACATAGTTAAGTTTTATTTTTGGGTGTACAGAGTAAAATATAGAAAATTTGCTAATCGACATTTCCTATAATTTATTTTTTTTGTACGTAGTATGTATCTACATTTGCAATATGGAAATATGGAAAGAGGTTAAAGGCTATGAGGACTATATGATTAGTAGTCACGGTAGGGTTAAGAGTTTAAAGTTTGGTAAAGAACGGGTAATGAGACTATCAATTACATGTCATGGCTATTTTACAGTAAGATTATGTAAAAATGGTAAATTTATTGTTTTAAAAATTCACAGATTAGTTTATCAAACATTTGCAGGTGAATTAATAGACGGATTAGTTATAGATCATATTGATGGAAATACACTAAATAATTCCTTAAATAATCTGCAACAAATAAGTAATAGAGAAAATATTATTAAAGGGGAAAGAACTAAAAATAAAACTTCTATTTACGTTGGTGTTTCTTGGTATACTATTAGGAATAAATGGAGATGCGATATAAAAACAAATGGTATTAGAAAATATTTGGGTTGCTTCGACAATGAAGAAGAAGCAGCCCAAGCTTATCAAGATGCTTTAGAAGCTCTTAAGCAAATCTAATAGCTTATCGTAAGTTTTCTTATCTGCCATATAGGCATCGTATTCTTCTTGAGAAACGAACGATCCTTGAATTGATAAACCTTTAAGTTCACCGGCTTTAACTTTATTCCAAGTTGTCTCGTCAGTCACTCTCATTTTAACACACCAGCTCCCTACTGGAGCGTCTAGTCCATAAATGGAATTAGCTTTATCTGTTTCAGTTTCTACGATCCAGCTTTCGAATACGTAAGATCCAGCATTAGCTTCATCAACGTGTTGTATATTTGTAGCAGATAATCTCTTTTCTCGCATAAACTTTTCAGCTATCTTAGCGATAACATCTTTGCTGAATTTTACAAAGTAAAGGTTACCATCCTTATCTTTTCTAGGAATTTCCATTGACGGTACCATAGCAATACCAACTATCTCATGTTTGCTTTCGTCTGCGAACAACATTTTAGTTTGTGAAAAAGCATAGCCTGAATTAGGCATATCTTCTGGTTTGTCTCCTGGCTTACCTGGTGCTGGTCCTTTATTTTCGAATGTACCTTCTGCAGTCACGTAAAACTTCTGCCACCTGTGCTTACTGTTGGGTCCGCCTTTCCAG
>JAUKPQ010018856.1:0-11258 GCA_032273045.1 Chloridella minuta
GTACCTCTAGTAGAGGCTGTTAATGTATCCGTTGCAAAAACTATACGTTGATTCACTCCACCTCCAGGTCGTGCACCAGCAAACCAAGCCGCTGTTGGTTGTGACGGAGGACCAAAGGCCATAGTCAATCCACCACCACTAAATGTAATTCCCGCTGTAATCGTTACTGGCATAATATATCTCTCTTTAGTGTATTTATCAATATTATATACTAAACAGCTTGATTTTACTCGGTTTTACCACTTCTCTCCAATACTCTAATTTAGAATACTCTCTAACTAACTCAATACCTAATATCTCTACTGGATCTAAATTCCTACTGGCTAACTTAGGTCGTACACTATGCATACCCTCTAAATTGTAAGTTACATCATCTACGGGTGTTACATTCTCAATCTTATTAAACACAAACTTATACGACGGAATGTCTAAAAAGTCAACAATATCACTCATTGTTTCTTCTGGATTACTAATCAAATTGTCATATTCTACCATATGCATACAGGATTTTACACTTGGATTATTGTAACCCTGATACATACTCCATAAACTCTGGTTCACAATACCCGTTGGTTGCATCAAATAATAACATCTGTTCTTAGTATTCAATTCCATATGATTATCTACTAACCAACGGTCAATGAAGTTATTTCCTGGATTATTGCTACGATTGACTAAATCAATAAAACTAGCTAAGATAGATGGTATATCTCGTACAATACATACAATCTTTGGAGTCTTAGTCATAAAATTGCAAATTCTATCAGTATTGTTAGGCCATGCACGATTGTTATCCATAATATACTTTTTAGGTATATTCTTGTAATACTCTCTTGGTAATGATTCCAATACACTCTGTTTAGCTACTGGTTGTGGGTTAGCATTATATGCTTCACTACCTTCATCAAAATATTTCTCTGTGTAATATAGTAACTCTACAGTTGGGCTTAATGGGCTTACATATAAGTCTGGATGTTGATTCATTACTGAAGCTAACATTGTTCCACCAGCTCTTGGTAATCCGCTATAGAAAAAGAATTCTTGTTTCATATTAATTTGTCTCTGTCATCATTTGTTTCATACGTAGTTTTGTTTCAATTGATACATTCATTGTACGTTCTAGTTCTTCATAACTCCATGCACCATTATGCCAAAATGCACCATTATCTAAACTATAGCTTTTGGGTAAATAGTGTGGATCAAAATAACTTAGTAGTTGTTCTGTTGTATCAATCTTAACTACGTTATCACCAAACCATTCATAACATATTTCACTACTTACGATACAGGGTATATGAGTATACTGTCTTTGATGTGTTAATGCAAACAATCTGGATACACCACTTGGTCCAGCATGTACCTGTTGTTCATCATGTATAATTATTTGTATTGGATCAATACGTTTATTGTTATCCATATGTTCTAGTATTGCACCTAGATAGTCATAACGACTTCTTGGATGATTTGGCATATGACACCAACCATCTTCTCCGGTTTGTGTAATACGATTTATTGGGAAGTTTGGTACGTAGTAAGCTGATTTCATTTTTGTTTAGTAAAGAAGAACAACATAACCAATCTGCCATTATCTAAACAATCACCGAAGTTATCACCATGACTGTGCCATAATAACGGATCAAACAATACTAAACGATTATACTTCATTGGGCTAGATGCATATCTTGTCCATAATGTTTTATCAAGCCCATCACCATAGATTATATTTTTACGTATTTCTTCATAGTTAGTAAAGCCTAAGTATTTACCTTCTTCTGGTGTGGCTGGTGCACGTTCTATACCTAATCTATTATGATAGTAGAAGTGTGTACCAGATTCTGGACGACATTGATTTGGTGTATTAAGATATAGTACACCACCTACATCCCAACCCGGATCAATATGTATATTTTGTTCAAAGGTATCAGTTGCTAAACTAATTCTAAAATAACCACAACTACTACCCTCAGCTGGTATTAAGTAGTCACCCCAACGATTTTGTATCTTCTCTAGCATTTCTTGTGAGAAGTAAGATTTGTCAGAGTTTTTACCGGGATACGTATGACTATCTGGTTCTGGATAGTTTGCATTTAATGCGTTTAATCGCATTTCGTATGGATCGTCTAAGAAGTCATCAATAATTACTATATTAGTTTTCATTATTGTTCCTGGAATACATGACTACCAACGTGACATAGATTGATACTAGTATCCATCCAAGCTTGCATACCCACACTACGTGCCCTAGTGAAGAAGCTTAAATCTTCTGGCAGATAGATATTACCATGACGCATTTCATGGAAGTAGTGATAGCTGTTATCATATTCCTGTTCAGTTGGATTATGAGTAGTGCTTTCGTTTGTTGGTATATATTTAAGTTCTGGGTATTGTTTTGCAATACGAATGAATACATCTCTGTGAATGAGACTGAATCCAATACCTATTTTATCTATAGCGACTAGATCACCTTCACGTTGTTTTGGTTCAGTGATTGTGAAGTTCCATTTTAGTGGTATAGTTTTCATTGGGTAAGCACCACATACCATTTCTTTATTGTAACTAAGAAGTTTTAGTACATCATCAGCATCAAAACCAACATCGCTATCTAAGAAGAATAGATATTCGAATTCGGTATTGTTGATGAAGAAGTTAGCGATACGGCTACGACCACGACTTATCAAGCTTTCGTTTGCCAGTGTGAGAATGCCGTGGTCTATGTTATTTCTAACAAATTGTTTACCCAATTTAAAGAGGGCGTTAGTTGTTTTATCTGATACTACTCCACCGTAGCAAGGTAATCCTATTAATATTGACATGTAGATATTTAGTGAATATCTATGTGTTTAAAATATTATTGTAGACCCGAACTAGCGGCATGATAAACTCTAGATGTACCTAAGTTACCTATTCCAGAAACAGTTGCTACCACAGTATCGTTAGCATAAGTGATACGCCAGACTGAAGCTGAATAACTACTAGGATAAGTGTATCCGCCACCAAACCATCCATATGTATAATTTGTAGTTGCACCGGAATATCCTCTAGCAGTTAATGGGCCTCTATTAAGCATTTGAGGAGTATCATTAGCCATGGTGAGGCGAGATACTCTACTCGTATTAGTATAAGGTGCAGTTGTACTTATAGACCCACCAGCAAACCAGACATACGTTGTGTCATCTGAAGCAGACACAGCAGAATATACTGAAGTAAATAATGGACCCTTTGTGACAGAGGTAGCTGTATCGTTTGCATAAGTAATTCTAGTTGAGTTTGACGAAGTAATAGAACCTGGATTTCGTGCTCCTGCCCACCAACCATCAGATGGACTACCGCTGGCTGTAAAACTAGTGGATGCTATCGACAATGATCCTCTGGTCAAAGGTGTAGTACCATCATTAGAATAGTCCATTCGGTTTACAATAGAACGAGAGTAGGGAACACCTGGTTGATATCCACCACCAAACCAACCGTAATTTTGATTACCTGTGGCGCCTGCTCCACGAATACCGGCTGCAAATGGGGTAACGTCTGATGCAGTACTATTAGAATATGTAAGTCGAGTTATAGTAGATACTAGGGTTGGGGCAGCAGATTTATTTCCTCCACCATAATAACCATATGTGTTATTACCTGTACCAGCCATATACATTCTAGCCAACGGAATAGATCCGGCTGATGACGCGGCTACAGTATCATTTGCAAATGTAATTCGTACTACAGATGCAGTAAAAGGTAATGCAGCCGGTGAACCAAATCTTCCAGAAGCATACCATCCTGCTGTGGGTACCGGTACGGGGGTTGGCCCATATACAAACTTACTACCTAAAATCATTCCCATCATGGCGCTCATGAGATACTTCCTGCTAATACACAAACTGTACTGCTAATAAATAATATTGTTGTTACACCTCTAGTTGCTAGAGTAACTGACGCTTTAACTGTATCAGTTCCGCTTATATATGCATTTGCAATACTACATGTAATAGTTGCATTTGCACTAGTATTATTATATATCGACAATGCATCGCCTGTAGAAAAAGTTGCGTTAGGAACTATGACACTTCCGCCAGATCCTATACTAATAAACTGACCAACATCGGTTGTTGCTAATGTATATGATCCAGTTTTATCTGCACCACCTGATTGCGGTACATTTAAGTACCCTAACTTACTTGTTCCAGCTGGTAATGTTGCATTTGTAGTAGCAGTACTTGTTAATGTAGTTGAGAATGCTCCACTCGTTATCAATGAACTTCCATTTGCTAATGTTAATGTAGCACTAACGGCCGGTTGAGTAATAGTAACTAAATTAATATTACTTACAGTAGCAGTACCAGTAACGTTTAATGTGCCTGCTACATTAATACCAGTATTAGTGATTACTAATTCATTTGGAGTACCACCTGCTGAAATATTAATGTTGCCATTAGCTGTAGGAATAGAAATATTACTATTACCATTTGCTAATATACCAACTAAGTTAGCCGCAGTGATATTACCACTTGCAGTAAATGTGTTAGCTGATACAACATTGACGTTAGTGATATTACCACCAGAGCCACTACTAATTAAATTACCAACTACTGCATTACCGGTAACATTGATAGTACCTGTAATGTTTGCTCCAGTACCAGTGACTACTACTATGTTTGCATTACCTACAGCACTCATTGTAATGTTGCCATTAGCGACTGGTATACTAACATTACTATTGCCATTTGATGCGCCGGACGTTGTAATACCAGTTAAATATATACCATTACCTGTAAAGAAGTTAGCTGTTACACTATTACCTAAGTTAGCATTACCGGATGTAATATTAGCGGTGACTGCCAAACTACTTAGTGTACCAACACTAGTTATATTTGGCTGTGCATTAGTTGTTAATGTGCCACCTACAGTAGTGAAATAACCACCTGTAGCACCGATGTTACCTGCATTAGCATTACCACTCGCATTTAATGTACCGGCTACGTTAACACCAGTACCTGTAATAACCATTGTAGTGTTACCGACACTAGTAAAATTAATATTGCCATTAGCAGCCGGTATGTTAACATTACTATTACCATTAGCATGTGGGCCCATTAAGTTGCCAGCAGTGATATTACCACTAGCGGTGAATGTATTTGCTGATATAACATTACCACCGGTAATATTACCACCTGACCCACTTGTTACAAGATTGCCTGCAGTTATGTTGCCACTTGCGGTGAATGTATTGGCACTAATGACATTGACGTTACTGATATTACCGCCTGCTCCACTAGTTGATAAATTAGCAACTGTTGTGTTACCAGTTACATTTAATGTACCAGTTACATTAGCGCCGGTTCCAGTTATAACTAATATGTTGGCATTACCTACAGCACTAATGTTAACATTACCGTTTGCGGCGGGTATGTTAACATTACTATTACCATTTGATGCACCTGCTGTTGTAATACCAGTTAAATATATACCATTACCTGTAAAGAAATTAGCTACTGCTGAGTTACCTAAGTTAGCATTACCAGCAGTAACATTAGCTGTGACTGCTAAACTACTGAGTGTACCAACTGATGTGATATTTGGCTGTGCCGCAGTATACACAGTACCGGATACTAAACTATTAGCTACTTGACCAGAAACATTACCACCTGCTACTGCATTGGCTGTTGTTGCAAATGTCGCTAAGTTAGCTGTTCCATAGAAGTTACCAATAAAGTAATTAGCTGTTGCCGCATTACCTAAGTTAGCATTACCGGCTGTAATGTTACCGCTTGCGGTAAATGTGTTAGCACTAATAACGTTTGCATTAGTAATATTACCACCGGTACCCGATGCATAGATATTACCTGCATTGACATTACCACTAGCAGTAAGTGTGTTAGCACTAATGACGTTTGCATTAGTAATATTACCACCAGTTCCCGATGATATTAGATTACTTACAGTAGTATTGCCACTTACATTTAGTGTACCGGCTACATTAACACCCGTACCTGTTACAACTAGTATATTAGCATTGCCCACAGCACTAATATTAACATTACCATTAGCACTTGGTATATTGACATTACTATTACCATTTGATGAACCGGCTGTTGTAATACCAGTTAAATATATACCATTACCAGTAAAGAAGTTAGCTGTTACACTATTACCTAGATTAGCATTGCCAGCAGTTATGTTGGCTGTTACTGCTAAACTACTGAGTGTGCCAACTGAAGTTATATTGGGTTGTGCATTTGTATATACGGTTCCTGCAACTAAACTATTGCCCACTTGACCGGATACATTACCACCTGCTACTGCATTGGCTGTAGTTGCATATGTAGCTAGATTTGCTGTTCCATAGAAGTTACCTGTGAAGTAATTAGCTGTTACACTATTACCAAGATTGGCATTGCCTGCAGTAATATTACCACTTGCAGTAAATGTATTAGCACTGATAACATTTGCATTACTGATGTTACCACCACTACCACTAGTTACAACATTACCGGCTGTGATATTGCCACTGGCTACAAATGTGTTAGCAGAGATGACGTTAACATTACTTATATTACCACCGCTACCGCTACTGAATAGATTACCAACAGTTGTATTACCTGTTGCGTTTAGTGTACCTGCGACATTAACACCAGTACCAGTTACTACTACTATGTTTGCATTACCTGCACTGCTCATAGTGATATTGCCATTTGCGGCTGCAATACTTACATTACTGTTGCCATTGCTTATGTTACTTGTTGATCCAGATGTTACTGTAGACCAACTTAATGTTCCAGAACCATCTGTTGATAAATATTGACCAGTAGTACCACCTGTGATTTTTACATTACCAACTGGTCCAAGTGATACGTTACTTGCACCAATTAAGTTAGCTGTACCTGTAGTTGTTAGTCCAGTCAATGTACCAACACTAGTTATATTTGGTTGTGCCGCAGTATATACTGTACCGGATACTAAACTATTAGCTACTTGTCCAGAAACATTACCACCGGCTAAACTTGTTAAGTTAGCACCACTTCCAATAAAGAAGTTAGCTGTAACTGCATTACCTAAATTAGCATTACCGGCTGTGATATTACCACTTGCAGTGAATGTATTAGCTGATATAACATTAGCATTACTTATGTTACCACCACTACCACTAGTTACGACATTACCAGCTGTGATATTACCACTGGCTACAAATGTGTTAGCACTGATAACATTAACGTTGCTGATATTACCACCAGACCCACTACTGAATAAATTACCAACAGTAGTATTACCTGTAGCATTTATTGTGCCGGCTACATTAACTCCAGTACCAGTTATTACCATTACAGTATTACCAACTGCAGTTAAGTTGATATTGCCATTTGCACTAGGGATATTTACATTGCTATTGCCGTTGCTGATATTACTTGTTGATCCACTACTTACAGTAGCCCAACTTAATGTTCCAGAACCATCTGTGGATAGATACTGCCCACTAGATCCACCTGTAATTTTTACATTACCAACTGGCCCTAGTGATACATTACTTGCACCAATTAGATTAGCTGTACCAGTGGTGGTTAATCCAGTTAATGTTCCAACACTTGTTATATTAGGTTGAGCCGCAGTTGTTACTGTACCGGCTGTTGTTGCACTAGTAGCTGAATTAGCTGTACCATAGAAGTTACCAGTGAAGTAATTAGCAGTTACACTATTACCTAAGTTAGCATTACCAGCTGTTATGTTACCACTAGCAGTAAACGTATTAGCACTGATAACATTTGCATTGCCAATATTACCACCTGATCCAGTTGTATTGATATTATTTGCAGTGATGTTACCTGATGCAATAAATGTATTTGCTGAGACAACATTGGCGTTAGTGATATTACCACCAGAGCCAGATGTAACTAAATTACCTAAACTAGTATTACCTGTAGCGTTTAATGTACCTGCGACATTAACGCCTGTACCTGTTACAATTAATATGTTTGCATTTCCTGCAACACTTGTTGACACATTGCCATTTGCGGTTATAGTTACATTACTATTCCCATTTACAATTGAATTACCTGCACTTACTGTTATACCTGTCAATAAACTACCATTACCACTAAAGAAGTTAGCAGTAACTAAATTACCAAGATTAGCATTGCCGGATGTGATGTTACCTGTTACTGCTAAACTACTTAATGTACCAACACTAGTTATGTTTGGCTGTGCCGCTGTATATACTGTACCGGATACTAAACTATTAGCTACTTGTCCAGATATATTACCAGCTGGTAAACTAGTTAGATTTGCGCCTGATCCAATAAAGTAATTAGCTGTTGCCGCATTACCTAAGTTAGCATTACCGGCTGTAATGTTACCGCTTGCGGTAAATGTGTTAGCACTGATGACATTGGCATTAGTGATATTACCACCTGTACCTGATGCATAGATATTACCTGCATTGACATTACCACTAGCAGTAATTGTATTTGCTGAGATAACGTTGGCATTACTGATGTTACCGCCAGTACCCGATGATATTAAATTACTTACAGTTGTGTTACCTGTGACATTTAGTGTACCGGCTACATTAACACCCGTACCAGTTATTACCATTACAGTATTACCAACTGCTGTTAAGTTGATATTGCCATTTGCGGCTGGTATGTTTACGTTACTATTGCCATTACTTATGTTACTTGTTGATCCACTACTTACAGTAGCCCATGACAATGTACCAGATCCATCTGTAGATAAATATTGTCCACTGGATCCACCTGTAATATGTACATTAGCTACTGGACCTAATGCAACATTGCTTGCACCAGTTAAGTTAGCTGTACCCGTACTGGTTAAGCCAGTTAATGTTCCAACACTAGTTATGTTGGGTTGGGCAGCAGTATAAACTGTGCCAGAAATTAATGCATTGGCTACTTGTCCAGAAACATTACCACCGGCTACTGCATTGGCTGTAGTTGCGTATGTTGCTAGATTAGCTGTGCCATATAATGTGCCAACAAAATAGTTAGCTGTAACACTATTACCCAAGCTAGCATTACCGGCTGTTATATTACCACTAGCAGTAAATGTATTAGCTGATATAACATTACCACCAGTAATGTTACCACCTGAACCACTTGTAACTATATTACCGGCTGTCACGTTACCAGAAGCGGTAAATGTATTAGCACTGATAACATTAACGTTGCTGATATTACCACCGGCTCCGCTTGTTGATAAATTCGCAACAGTTGTATTACCACTTACATTTAGTGTACCGGTTATATTAGCGCCTGTACCAGTTACAACTAAGATATTAGCATTGCCTGCTACACTAGTTGACACATTACCATTTGCAGAAACAAGTACATTGCTATTACCATTTACAATTGAATTACCTGCACTTGCGGTAATACCTGTTAATAAACTACCATTACCAGTAAAGAAGTTAGCTGTAACTAAGTTGCCTAAATTAGCGTTACCACTGGTGATATTACCTGTTACGGCTACACTTGTTAGTGTACCAACTGATGTGATATTTGGCTGTGCCGCAGTTGTTACAGTTCCGGCTGTTGTTGCCGCACTTACTGTTCCAGATACATTAGCACCGGCTACACTATTTGCAGTTGTTGCATATGTAGCTAAGTTAGCTGTTCCATATAAATTACCAATGAAATAGTTGGCAGTAGTTGCATTACCTAAGTTTGCATTGCCGGCTGTTATATTACCCGATGCAGTAAACGTATTAGCACTGATAACATTAGCGTTACCAATGTTACCACCTGAACCAGTTGTATTGATGTTGTTTGCAGTGATGTTACCACTTGCTATGAATGTGTTAGCTGATATTACGTTGACATTACTTACGTTACCACCACTACCCGAAGTAACGATATTACCAACAGTAGCATTCCCGCTTACATTTAGTGTACCGGCTACATTAACTCCGGTACCAGTTACAACTAAAATATTGGCATTACCTGCAACACTGGTTGACACATTACCGTTTGCAACAACAATTACATTGCTATTGCCATTTAAAATCGTATTGCCAGCACTTACAGTAATACCAGTTAATAAACTACCATTACCACTAAAGAAGTTAGCTGTAACTAAATTACCTAAGTTTGCATTGCCGGCTGTTATATTGCCGGTTACAGCTACACTTGTTAGTGTACCAACACTGGTTATATTTGGTTGTGCATTTGTATACACAGTACCTGATATTAATGCATTAGCTACTTGACCAGAGATATTACCAGCTGGTATACTTGTTAAGTTAGCGCCACTTCCAATAAAATAATTAGCAGTTACACTATTACCTAAGTTTGCATTGCCAGCAGTTATATTACCACTTGCGGTAAACGTATTAGCACTGATAACATTTGCATTGCCAATGTTACCTCCACTACCGGTAGTATTGATATTATTTGCTGTGATATTACCACTGGCTATGAATGTATTGGCTGATACAACATTAACGTTACTGATATTACCACCACTACCGCTACTAATTAAATTACCAACTACTGCATTACCTGTAACATTAATAGTACCTGCAATGTTTGCACCTGTACCTGTTACTACTACTACGTTTGCGTTACCCGCAACACTGGTTGTTACATTACCGTTTGCTACTACCGATACATTACTATTGCCATTTACAATTGAGTTACCAGCACTTACTGTTATACCAGTTAATAGACTACCATTACCACTAAAGAAGTTAGCAGTTACTAAGTTACCTAAGTTAGCATTACCACTGGTGATATTACCTGTTACTGATAAACTAGTTAATGTACCGGTACTTGTTATATTTGGTTGAGCCGCAGTTGTTACAGTACCTGCAGTAGTTGCACTCGTAGCACTATTGGCTGTTCCATAGAAGTTACCAATGAAGTAATTAGCTGTTGCCGCATTACCTAAGTTAGCATTACCGGCTGTAATATTACCACTTGCAGTAAATGTATTTGCACTGATAACATTAGCATTACCAATATTACCACCTGATCCAGTTGTATTGATATTGTTTGCTGAGATATTACCACTAGCTATGAATGTGTTAGCTGAGACAACATTAATATTAGATAGTGTACCACCGGCACCTGAAGTAACTAAATTACCAACTGTTACATTACCAGTAGCATTTAGTGTACCGGCTACATTAACACCCGTACCAGTTACTACCATTACAGTATTACCAACTGCAGTTAAGTTGATATTGCCGTTACTTGACGGGATATTTACATTACTATTGCCATTGCTGATATTACTGGTTGATCCACTACTTACAGCGG
>JAUKPQ010018877.1:0-11236 GCA_032273045.1 Chloridella minuta
GTTGATCGCGGAATAGGCGCCGATACCGAGGCCAAGCAACCGCTCTAAACCGTCGCCAGCGGAGGCGAGAGAGTTTGAAGTTTGAGCGGCGGTCGGAGCGTTGGACGAAAACGCGGAGCCGGTGATGTCGTCGTAAATGCTATCAGAGGTCATGGAAAGAGAACCGCCCGGCCCCGTGGACGGGAACCACAAAGCCGGGCGGATTATGCTAGGTTACGGGGAAGGGTGGGCGGTTAGTCCGGAGAACCAACACGTTCGATGAGGAGCGGAATTGCGCCCGCGCCGGAACAGGTCACGTCGAGGCGGAATTCCGACACGGACGCGAGACGGCCGCCGCCGATGTCCTTAAACATCGGGAGGGCGTCGGTCACTTGGTCGGTGCTGTCGAAAATCAGCGCGAAGTTATTCGCCTGCATCGAAAGACCCTGCCGGCGGGTGAGCAGCGCGGCGGCGGTGGCGCGGTCAACGTCGAAGATGTCGAGGCCGTCCACGACTGCCTTCATTCGGGTCACGAGCGCGGAACGGGCGTGAATCCGGCCGTAGCTGTCACGCTTCGGGAGAGTCGTGATATTGAGCGTCTGTGCGCCGGTCGCGTTGAACGTCTCCTTGTAGATTTTGACGATGGGACCGAGCGGAGCCGGAACGTCATCAACTTCGGCGAATGCCGAGAGGGTCGGAGCGACCGCGCCGCCCGCGATGTCGAATTCAATGCGGAACGTTCCGACGCCGACCGTGCCCCACGCCAGACCCTCCTCGCCCTGAATGGTGCGGCGGCGGGGTTCGGCGAACAGGATCGGAATCATGCCGGCGGTGAACGCGAGGCCGTTCGTGGTGTTGAGGTAGTTCAGATCGGCGGCCGAAAGGCGGCGCTGAACTTTTCCGTTAACGATGATTCGGATTTCCGTGATGTCGGCTTCAATGGTCGCTTGCGCGGCGTTGGTTTTATACAACGCCTGAACGGCGAAGTAGCGACGGCCGCCGGTCGGCAAGTCGAGGGTTGCCGTTTGACCGGCGGCAACGCCGTTGATGGAGGTGAGAACGACGGTGCGGCGCATGGTAGCGGGCGGTTCGTGCGGTTGTGGTGCGTAATTCGGCCGAATTAGACGGCGGGAATAACGTTGGTCACAGCGGCCGGAATGCGGTTGCGGAGCAGGAGGACGAGGACGGCGCCGACGGCGGCGTAGATGATTTTTTGCTTCATGGGTGGGTGCGGTTAGTGCGAGGTGCGATCCCCAACAATCCACGCCCGTTTCTCCGTTTCAATCCGTGCGGTTCCCGCCGATACGGGAAAACCGGCACGCGGCGGCACTAACGCGCCAAAATCTGCCTTTTGATTGGTTGGTAGCGGGTTTTAACTAGGAATTCAAAGCGCGGGAGATTCACGGCCGCCAGCAATCCCGGTTCGTTGAATTCCTCCGCCCACATTTCCGCGACGCGAGGGGTTGAGCCGAACAGATACACCGTCGAAAACTGAGCGCGGAATGTCGGCGTCATTTGCGTGCCTCCGTGAGAGAGGACAAGGGTTTTGTGCCCGAAGTGTCGCGCCGTCGTTACGAGCCATTCCGCCTCCGGATCGCGGGCAATCGTCTGACCGGCTTCGTCGCAGATGAGTAGGCAACCGAGCGATTTTTTAGCGGACGCTACGAACGCACTCCGGTCCGTCGTTTGCCACGTCGCCGGCCAATCCGATTGCAACGGATCGCACACGAGGACATGACGGCCGGCGGAACGGGCAACGCTCGCGAACTTCATGGCGAGCGTTGTTTTTCCGCACATGGTAGGCCCGACGATTACCGCGTGCGCCATAGAGCAACGAACAGCGTCCAGAGTAGCGAGGAAACCAACACGAGGAAACCGGACACGGCCGCGAGGACGTAAAAGACCGCGAGGACGAAGCCGGCGAGGGTGGAGAGAATGAAGGTTTTCATAGGCCCGGCATTTCAAAGGACATCGGAGCGGTTGCGGGTTGGTTCGCGGTCGGCGCCGACCGGACCGGCGCGGCCGGTTGAACGGGAACGGCGGTTTTGTTGCCGGTGATCTTCCCCCAAAAATGCCGGAGGGTTTTCGCCGTGTTCGATTTCGTTACGCGCTTGAACGCATAGCCGGCGACGGACACCGCGAGGGCGAGGCCGGGCGGCATCGGTTCGCCTTGCTGCGTTTTCAGGTAAGCAACCGTTGCCCCTTTCAAACCGTCATGCTCGGCGGCGTCCTCGGGTTGCCATTCGCCCTTCCCGTCGAGGACGGAATCGGCGAGAACGTAACACGTCCGCAAGTAACCTTCCGCCGTGAGTCCGATTTGGTCGGCCGGTATCTCGGAGCGGGAAGCAGTAGCGGCGGCCGGTTGCGTTGCATTTCCGGCCCGTTCGGCGGTCGGTGCGGGCGTTGGCGTGGAGAATTGAGCCGGAACCGTGGAAACGGGCGCGGCCGCCGGTTGCATGACGCTTTTCGGGAACTTGGTCTGTCCGCCCTTTGGTCGGCCGCCCTTCGGCATGAATTCTCCGCGAGCGTTTGTGAACGGGTTGCCCGTCAATTTGTCGGTGCGAAAGCGCCGGGAGTCGAATTCCCGGCCGAGAGCGTCGCGAACGCCGGAACCGGCCGGCGGTGGCGTTTCCGGCGCGGTTGGTTTGGCGAGTGCCGGGTTTGCGGCCGCAACGACGCGTTCCGAGATTGCCGGAAATTCGCCGACGTCGGCGCCGGCGACGGTTTCGAGTGCCGGGAGTCCGCCGGCCGGCGGTGGAGTTGGTTCTGGATTCACGTTCAGCCTTTCTTTTTGCCGGCGATTTTTTGGCCGTTTTCGTCATATCGGATAATTGGAACGCGGAGCGCGGCGCCGATGCTTCCCGCGATGATTTCGAGCGACTCGCCCGGGCGCGGGACAATGGCGCAAAGCGCGGAGTCTCCGCCGTCATGGAGTTGTGCAACGTTGCCGTGGATGTGCATTTCTAGCTTTAGTTTTTTGGTTTTCATGGGTGGAAAAAGTGAGTCCCGGCCGGTTGAGCCATTACGAGAGAACGGCGGCCGAAGCCTGCCGGGCGCGGGACAAATTGGACGCGAAACCGGCGCGGATTTTGGCGCGTAGGTCGCGAGGTTCACGGGCGAGGCGGACGAACGGAACGACGCGGCCGACCGGCCGGCATTGCTCGCGATATTCGACGGCCGCACAGTCTAGGCCGTTGAAAATTTGAACGACGGAAACGCGACGGACGCGGACGCCGAAGCGGCGGCTTTTGTCATTGAACGCGGCGAAGGCTTCGAGGGTGTCTTTTTTCGTTTTCATCGGGAAAGGCCGGCGAGTTCAGCGCCGGAAAGGATGGATCTCGGCGGCGGCATCGCCTGAACGAAGGAAAATTCCGGAGTCTGAAAGACAGTTGGTGTGCATGTGTGAACCCTAATGGCCGTTCCGGCCGCGAACTCGTCGCGGGTGAACGCCACGAGCTGCTTGACCGCCTCGTCATTCCGCACGGCGGCTTCGTCCCAGTTCATCGCGAGGATCATCACTCGCGGCTCGGCCACGCCACACGGGCCAACGCCGGGCAATAGACGCGAAACGACGCGGAGGCTGTCGCCTTTCGTCTCTCCGCCGCCGAGCTTCTCCGCTTCCTCCGCGTTCGCTTCTTCCTTCGTTTTGCGCGGGCGTTTGTTCCAGTTCTTAACCTCCGCGAAAATCGGCCCGTCTGGCGTCTGCTTCCGCACTAGGCGGAGTTTGTTCGCCTCGCGGGCTTTGATTTCCTCCGCCAAAATGCCGAGCGGTTGGCAGAGCTTGAGGCGCGAGAGTTGGCGTTGCAGTTCGCAAAGTTCTTCGCCGGAAAGTTTCAGCATCTCGCCGGGCTTGGTCACATACTTGCAAACCTCACGCGCCGAGACGATGCGGCCGGACGTTGCGGAACCGCTCGCCGTTTCTCCGCCGTCCTTCCACCAGTGAACCCAAAACGCGCCGACCTTTTGAATCAGAGCGGCCCACTTCTTCGGCGGAATAAAACCGCGTTTCAGGACGACGACGCAATGCGCGTGGAGGTGGAAATACAAACGGCCGTCCGCGTCCCGTTCAATCTCTCCGCCCGCGCAATCGCCGGCCGCGTTGAATTCCGGTGTGCCTAGTTCGGTCGAGCGGAACGCGATTTCAACGCCGGCATTTCGCATGAAGTCCTGAGCGTTCAGAGCGGAAATTTTCCGGTGCAATTCCTTCGCCCGTTTCCGCACATCGCAAAGCGGAGTCCGAGCGCCGGCCGTGAGTGTCCACATACGGGCGAACGGCTGTTTTTCTAAGAACGATTCGAGGGCGGATACCATCGGGGCGCGGACCTGTTGAGCAACCGAGGGAATGAAGGTCACGCGGCGGAAACCGGGCAGTTTCTCAACGTGTCCCGAGTGCACAAAATAGCGGAAGAGGGTGAAGGGCGTTTCCCGGTAGCACTCGAAACCGGCCGCCTTCATCTTCGCCGCAATCGCGTGCGACATGGCCAAAAGATCGGCGGCGGATTTCCGCATCTCCGCTAGTTTTTCGTCGTCAACGATGGCGCCGGTTCGGGCGCGGCAAAGCGCCATGAATTCGCCGTGAGCGGAGAACGCGAAACGGCGGTCCTCGTCAGACATTTCGGCAACTTCCTCGGCGGGCGTGTAGTGCCCTTCGTCGTCATGCTCCCAAACGGAACCGGGCGCGGGGTAAAGGCAGGGATCGGGGACGAAGGCGGAAACGGCCGGAGCTTCGGCGTCCTCGCGGCTGGCGAACGCTTCCCGCATCCGGCGGTTCAGGTCGCGGCGTTTGTGCTCGCGTTGTTCGTCGAGAACCCATTTTCGGACCGCCGGGGAAAGCGGTTCGTTGATCGCGAACCCATTCATGCGACGGCGAACGCCAGCGAGGGGCGGAAGGGGGTGAGCGCGGCCGCCGGGATGAGGTAGGGCGGGCGGCCGGGACCGGAGATCGTCTTAATCGCGCCGGTCGCGCATTGCTCGCGAACCCAGTCGGCCGAGCGCAGGCCGCCGATGGCTTCCGCGAATTCCTTCGGCGTCAACGGGCGGAGCGGCCCGGCAATGATTCGCGCCGGCTGATTCATGACGCCGCGAAAAACTCGGCTGCCTCGTGACCGTGAATCGCGAGCACTTCGGCCGCCTTCCGCATCGCGGCGGAGGCGGTTTTTACCGTTACCGGCCGCCGGCGGGTAATGACATACACCGAAAACAGGCCGTCGGTGGTCGGGTATATTGCGCCGAGGTAGCGGTGGAATTTATCGCCGGTCCGGCGATACCACAACGAACCGCGCCGGGCGGTTTCCGATTCGCCGGCCCGAATGCATCCGTCCGTGTTGCTCGGAGTCAGATAGACAGTCGCCGGAACCTTCGGCCCGATCAAATCGCGTGCCAGTTTCGAGGCTTTAACCTTAACCGAGCGGAGCGGCAGAAGCGCGCCCGCGTGTCCCACATAATTCCCGTTGTTTAATATGATATTTTGCATCCCGTTGAAGGCCAACGGGCAACCGCACAATAAATAGGGGCGTTAAAAGTCCTTTTCAGTAACCTTTTCCGCCCCAGAGCGGTTGCCGTAATGGCTAACGAGTCCGTTCTGATACCATCTAATACGAACCGTCAACCTATAAACCGTGTTAGTGTCCTACCCGCCATGCAAAAAAAGCATCAGTTTAAGCTTCAACTAGACGGCGAGATTTCCCGGCGTTTGTCCGCGACGGCGGACCGCTATGGAATGAGCGCGAACGCTATCGTTGCCGCTGCTGCTTATGAGCTTTCCCGCGTTCCGCCGGAAAACCTATGGCACGCTCTCGGCCGCATTTGTGAGGGCGAGGCCGTCCCGACCCTCCCGGCGCCGGAACGGCCCGCAATTCAGGCCCGGCGGTCTAGGACAGCGAAGCCGGTTGCCATTGTAGGTTGACGACGGCGCACAGATCGGCCCAAGCAAACCGCGAACCGGCCGAGCCACTGAGCCGGCCGCGACAATGCCCGAATCGGTGGACTCCATGCCGGAGATAGCAGTTGAGCGCACGAATTGACGCGACGGACAGAACGCCGCGTTCCGAGTCGAGCACGCCACGAACGCGGACGCCATCGGCCGAGAGCGTCAAAAGTTCGCGCATAAGATGCGTAGACACCTTGTGTTCGCTCGCGTGCGTCGTTCGGCCGTTGCCGTAAATTATGACAACGGGCGCAATTCTGAGGTAGTTTTCAAACGTCGAGCCGGCCGCGTCGAGTTCGCGCCGGCGTTGCTGGTAGGGTGTCGGTGAATACATGGGCCGAGTCCGACGCCGCCGGCGCGGGTTCGGTCGCATGGAATCAGCGTCAAAAATTCGCCGGCCGCGCAACTCCTTACGCGGCCGGCGTCCGTTTTCGGTGCGTTCGCGCACGGTCGGAACCGTTACTTGGCGGAACGCAGTCGGGACTGGTAGCGGGAACCAAACCACCAGTAAGCGAGGCCGAACGCGCACGCGTTGACTTCGGAAATCATAGAGGCCCGAACGTCGGCGGTTGACGTTGCGAAAGCGTAGGCCGCGAGGCCGAAGAAAAGCAGCGTCAACGCCGGGCGAAACAATGTGATTATAGCAGCACACCACGCCGGAACGTTTTCCGGAGCTTGGCTCGACTTTTGAGAGGCCGCGAACGCGTTCCAGGCGGCTTCCTCTGTTTTGATGTCCGCAAGTGCCCTCATCTCTGCAATTTTGCGGGCGGATTCTTTGTCGGCCCGGTAAATTTCGAGCCAACTAACTAGTCCCTGTCCTAGAAGGCCGAGAATGCCGCCGGAAGCGACGGACGAAAAGAACGACAAAATTCCGCTCATAGTGTTAAACGTGATACGACGGTGAAGAACGCGACGGACCAAAGCAGAAAACCGAACCACGAGAGGCGGCCAGGTTTTTCCGGAGGCATGACGGGCGCGGCGGTCATTTGCGGCGGTGTTTAAGGATCGCGAGGACGGTTTGCGTCGTCATCCATACCGCGGTTGCGAACCCGGCCGCGACGGCGGCCGCGGTGTCGAGATTGGCGAACACGAAAGCAAACTTAGTTCCGAGCACGCCGATTGAAAGGTCTCTAATTCGTTCAGTCATTTGGCGGGCTTGGCGTTCGCCTTGGCTATCGCGCCGGGCAAAATATAAAAGGCCGCGACGGCGAGAACCGCGACGATTGAAAGCGTCCGGAGTTGCGAGCCGGCCGCGTCGACAATTTTTCCGGCGTTGTCTACGGTGAGGTTCGCGAAGTCGGAAACGTCGAAACCTTCGTCGTCTAATGGCTGATACGCCTTCGCGTCAATGCGGCGGGCGGTTTCGAGGGTGGCTTCGGTGAAGCTTTGCGGATATTTCAGGACCTCGGCCGCTAGTGCTTTGTTAAACGCCGTCCGTTCTTCATACGTGAGGTTTGACGGATCGACGCCAATGGACGCGGCCGCGTTCTTTGCGGCCGTTTTCAGGTTTGCGGAGTTGCTGAGAGCGGAGACGGCCACGGTTAAACGTTTTCCGCGTCGCTGAACTCCGGCGTTTCCTTCATCGCGGCATAAAGCAGGCCGCCGGCCGCATCGTGCAATGCGTGGATAGGCATTTCAGCGTCCTCACCTTGAACACGGACGATTTTTTGCGTCACGGGTTCGGCGCCGGCCGAGTAGGCGGCCGCGTCAACGAAGCCGAGCGCCACAATTTCAATGACGTTTTCCCGGCGGTTGTAGAGGCAAGCGCCGACGGACCAAAACGAGACATCGACGGCGCTGGGGAGTTGGATGGATTTTCGGAGGGACATAAAAAGGAATCAGGAAATTAGGCCGTGCGTAGTTAGAGCTACTTGGAGCGCGTTCACGCGCGCCGCCAACTGCGCCAAGGTGATTGTCGTTGTGTTGTATCCGGTGCCCTTGTCTGAGCTTCCCCCGGTGAACGCCGTCCATCCCGTATCTCTGGCGCCAAGAACTTTTGTTCCGGCAATTCGGAGTTCGGAAAGCACGTTCACGAACGTGTTTTCCACCTCAAGGGAATTCGCGGTGTTGCCGGAGTTGCGGAAGTAGATTTTCCCGTTGTTTAGGTTCCGGTGGTATTGAATCAGGCCGACGGAATCGACGTAGGAACCGTAACCGTTGTCACCGACCGTTAACGCCGCGAGTGCGTGGGTTCCGTAGTTGTTCGCGCCGATTCGGCCGTCGGTCGTGAAATCGCCGGTTGCACGGATCTCCGCCGCGCCGATGGAGTAGAGCGAAAGGCCGGAGCGGAAACCATAACCGCCGGCGGCGGTGGAGTGGTCGGCAACTTCGATTTTTCCTGAGCTGTTTTCAGTGGATTTACCAACCACGAACTTTCCGGCCAGAGGCGCGAAAGAAATAAATCCGTTGGAACGAAAATTTGCTATATTTGTAGTGAATCCGCCGGACCCTTCGGAAAGCCCTAAGTCGAGTTGAGTAAAAGCAGAAAGCGAAGCGGCCGAGTAGCGGCCGAGACTCCACTCTGCAACTTGAGCGTGAGAAACGCCGCTGTTAATAGGCCGCTGCCACGTTTGGAAAACATCAACGCCAACGGTTCCACGGGCGAGCGTGCCCGAAAGTGACGCCGAGCCGGTCGCGCCTTGGAACAGAGTCAAAACCGGCCCGCCGGAACCTGCGCCGAGGGTCAAATTGTTTCCCGCCGTCGCGGTGAGTCCGTTGGAAATTCCGAGGTGAGCGAGCGCGGCGGCCGCGTCCGCTTTTTTAATAAGCGCGTTCCCGTAAATTGAGCCTTTGACCGTCGAAATCATGGCTTAGTAAATTTCCTCCGAGGTGTTCAGCGTAGGTGTTCCGGTGCTACGGGCGTATAGATCGCCGGTAATGTCGAAAGACGCATCTTCTCCCGCGCCGAGGTAGTAGCCTTTCCCGGCGGTGAGGTCGGCAGGGTTTGTTGCGAGGCGAACGAAATCAGTCGTGGAGAGATTGCGGACGCGGACGGCCCGGCGGTTCACGTTGGCGGTCGCAACAAGGGTGTTGGTCGCGGCGACTAGGGCGGCGTCAACGTTTGCGGTGTAGAGCGTCGCGGCGGCTTTGGCGGTGACGGTCTGGCCGGGAGAGAACACAATCGGCGCCGTCGTGCTTAGTCGGGCGTCGCGGAATTCGCCGAAGCCAACGGCGAGTTCAATAAAGTTCGGGTTGAACGCGGCGCCCGCCAGCGCGGTGATTTGAACGCTGGTGACGATTTCCGGAATGCTCGGCAGGCTGAGTCCCTGAGCGAGCGGGATCGGGCTTTGCCCGTTGAGCGAGATATTGAACCGCTCGGACGCCGTGAGGCAGGCAATGAAAGTGCCCGTGACCGAAATGTCCTGCGGAATGCCGGGAACGAGGTTTACGGCGTAGATTCGATATTGGGGAAGGCTCATGAATTAGGCGGTTTTTAAGGCCCACGCGAGCAAGCCGACGATGGCGGCGGCGGAACCGTATTTGATGATATCGCCGGACTGTTTTGAGTCGGTGCTTTCGCGGTCGCGATAGAACGAAGAGAGGAAGCCGGTTTGAGCGGCGCGGGCGTCCTGGCTGTCTTTGATCGAGAGGGTCGCGAGTTCGGCGGCGGTGGAGAATGCGCGTTCAAGGCCGGCGCCCGCGAACGCGAGCGAATCGGCGTTGACCTTGCCGAAGGTGCCGAAGGCGGCGGAGGTCGTGCCGTCGATAAGTTCGGCGGCGGCGGCGGCGTTGCGCTCGGCGAACGCGAGGGAATCGGCGTTTGATTTGCCGAGGGTGGAGGCGAACGTTTTCGCGTTGGCTTCCGACGAAGCGATTTGCGCGCCGAGCACGTCGCCGGCCGAGCGGAGCGCGTTCGCCCCGGTCTGCAAAGCTGCTTTGGAAAGTTCGCCGTCGAGCGTGTAGTTTTGCGAGTTGTCGGTGAAAGACTGATCGCGGGAATCACTGAACTGGCGGGAATCCGTTTGGTTGAACTGGCGGGCGTCCGTCGTGTTGAGCGTCGTCTGTGAGTAGTCTTTAAACGACTGGTCGCGGTTGTCGCTGCGGTTGCTGGCGTCCGTCGTCTGGAACGTGCGGGCGTCCGTCGTGTTGAGCGTCGTCTGTGAAGAGTCGTTGAACGACTGATTGCGCGAGTCGTTGACGCTGCGATTGCTGGCGTCCGTCGTGTTAAGCGTCGTCTGGCTTTGATCCACGAACACCGAGGAATTGTCGGTGTTGTCGGTTACGGTGGTAGTCGTCTGCGAGGAATCTGAAAACGACTGGTCGAGCATTCCGCCGGAACCGACCGCAACGCCGTTCTCCGAAGCGCCAACGCGGTTGTCCGTCTGTGCGGTGCTGGTCGTGCTCTGCGTCTGGTTTTCGGTTTCGTCGCCCTTAAAAAGAGCGAACGCGACGCGGGCGGAGAAGGGGAAGCAGGATGCGAAGCGCATTTTTAGAGGGTTTTTCGGAGAACCATTTCGGCGACGCGGAAGCCGAGGGCTTTTGACTTGGTGACGAGGCCCGGCCGCATGGTGTGAAACCGCACCGATCCGCAATTGAGCGATCGGGCGAGGGCTTCGATTTCGGGCATGAATTCCGCCGTTAGGTCGGAGCGGTCACGGCCGAAGGCGGCAATCAAAACGAGTTCTTTTTCCGTGCCGAAGGGACTGACCGCATAGACGAGGAAACCGACCGAGCCGGAAGCGTTGACGGCGTCCGCGATGTGAGCGGCGCCTCGGGAGATTTTGGCGCGAAGGAATTCCACGAAATCGCCGGGTTCGTCGTGCGGAATGTTCCGAGCGGCGGCGGCGGTTTCAGCGTCAAAGCGTTCGCCTTGTCGCGTGAGTAGTTGAACCTTGGCGGACATCATTTGCGGCGCAGAGCGACGAAGAGGACGGCGAGGACGGCGACGGCGCCGCCGATGACGACATAAAGCACGGGAACGCCGGCATTGTCGCCAGTGAGGCCGGGCGAGGACGACGCGGACGAGCCGGAACCGACCGAAAACGATGAACCGAACTGAATGCCAGCCTTTGCATTCAGCGCGGTTTCAAGCGCCTTCGTTGACGAGTCCGAAGACGAGGCGGAAAGGCTCGGGACGGCCATGCGATTACTTCCGGAGGGCGAAGAAGAGGACGCCGACAAGCGCGACGCCGCCCGCAATCATGAGCACTTGAGGCGAGAGCGAGAAACCGGCGGCCGGGGCGTTCGGCACGGGCGCGGTGCGGTTTGCGGCGGCAAGCGCGATGTCATTTGATTGCCGGTCGTTTTTCGCGGTGTTGATCGCGGAATAGGCGCCGATACCGAGGCCAAGCAACCGCTCTAAACCGTCGCCAGCGGAGGCGAGAGAGTTTG
>JAUKPQ010018899.1:0-11221 GCA_032273045.1 Chloridella minuta
GCCTCCAATGCAAGGCGTAATGCAGTATCTTTATCCATTGTTTTCTCCTGTTATGCCGTGCGCGGCTTCGATGGCTCGGGCAAACGCGTGCAAGTCGGACACATGGCAATTGATGTCAACTGGCGCTTTCATATAAGCATCCCAAACCTCCTCATCCGTCAGCGGCTTGCGCTGTGCCAACTTCTTGTCCAACTCATCGCATCGCTCACACATCTGTTGCCACAATGCTTTGTAGTCATCTTGCTTGCAGACATCAGTACAGTCACATTCAAGACCACAAGGCTTCTTCACAGTACCAATGCTTACATTTCCAGTTACAACGTCAACTTTCATTCTTGCATTGGAATATATTGATGCTTCAAAAGCGTAAGGTTTTCCCATCTCAGGATAAAACTGTTCCCAAGGCTCATCCTTCGCTTCTAGTGCGGCTTTAATGGCGGTGATGGCTGGGTCTATTTTCTTAGTTGTTACTTCGTCAACCTCTTGCCACCAATAACTGTTTGTGTCTTCTAATTCTTGCAACACCTCCAATGCAAGGTGTAATGCGTCATTTTTAGTCATACCTCACCCCAAGTCGCCTTGGCTTTCAGCATTGCGTCGGCAATGGACAGAGCCGCTTGGCACAACTGTCCTTCCGTGCAATTGACCAAGCCCCATCCGGTCATGCCGTTGGCCGCAAAGATCGCTGGGTTTGCTGCGAAACCTGCCAGTACTTTGATGGCTGTGTAGTCGCGCAAGGTCATGCCTTCATTGATTGGCGTGGAGCGGTTCCAAGGGTCTAGTCCCGCTTTAGGAAATGCCGGTGGGTTGTTCATATGTTCTTCTCCTTTATTCCGTGTGCGGCTTCGATGGCTCGGGCAAATGTATATAGCCGTGTTCCAAAGGCGTTAGTGTCTTCAAGGATTGCTCCTATCTTTTGCTCCGTCAGCGGCTTGCGCTGTGGTGGGGTGGTGTAGAGAGGGCGCACTTCGACATAACTCGGCACGTTTGTCGGTTTTCTGTAGGTAATCTTTCTTCCGGTGGCAAACTTCAAAGCGATCATCTCCCACGCCACAGGCTCCTGCACAGGCTCATAATCCAGCCCCAACTCTCTGGCGTTCTCTGCCTTTTTGTCGAGGGCTTCATGGGCAAGGGCTTGCTTGATGGCGGTGATGGCTTCATTGTTCTTTTCCCAAACTTCGGTTGGCGCATCGGTTTCAAGCCATGCCCTATCTTCTTTCAACGCCTCCAATGCAAGGCGTAATGCAGTATCTTTATCCATTGTTTTCTCCTGTTATGCCGTGCGCGGCTTCGATGGCTCTGCGACATGCGGCAACAAATTGCGCTTCCATGCTGTCGTCTTCACCCTCTGGAACTTCTGGTTTGTTCCACCAAAACTTCCATATCTCCTCATCCGTCAGCCCTACAAAAGGTTTTTGCGCTTCGTTCGAGCCATTTGTAACCCGTCTTGTAACCAATTTGATATTCCTCAGTAGCATTTTTTGTTCCCTTTTTTTAAATTTAGATGCCACGGCAAAACTTGCAAGTTCCATCGCTTGTTTGACGCATATCAATATGTCCATGCTTACAAAGCAATCCAGTAAAGTAATGCTTTTTGTTATCTTGTTTTGCTTTTTCTCTAGCACTTGTCATGCTTCCCCCTTAATTCCATGTGCGGATTCTGCATATCGAACACCATCAACGAAAGAGAGCAGAAAACCTGTGTCCACGCTGGCTTTGAAATGGTCGATAATCTCCTCATCCGTCAGCGGCTTGCGCTGTGGTGGGGTGGTGTAGAGGGGTTGGTCAATCTCAAATCTCTGGTTGAGCGACCTAACGATGACCTCCAACCGACCGCAATTCCAGCCCTTTACAAACGCCACAGGCTCCTGCTCTGGCTGTGCCAAGGCTTCTTTGATGGCCTTTTCCGTTGCAATCCATTCGTCCACACTGACATCACCTTGGTTTCGCATTACCTCTAGCGCCATCTTCAATGCTTCGTCTTTAGTCATGTTGTTGCCCTGCCTTCTGCTCTTGCTGATGCTTCTAAACTTTTCCAAACTTCAATTTTGGCTTCTGCACCTATCATTAACCAACGCAATTTTTCACATTTAAGAACCGCTTGTTCTAACGCACGTAAATGCAATTTGTAATCAGGGTGTGAATACGCAAAGGTTTCTTTTGCAGACTCTGTTTTTTCGCTACTAGAAGCCATTAAAGACGCTTTAATTGTTTTCCTATACTCAGTCATGTAAATCACATTTGCTTTCGCCTGAGCGTATTCTGATGCGTTGTCGCGTATGAAATCCAGTGCCTTAAACGGGCTGATGTCTTGTTCTGTCATGATTCGTTTCCTGTTGTTGAATGATTGCGGTGTAATACTGTTTTGGCATGGGTGCTTTTTTGTCCAACAAATCGCGGAACCATTCAGCCCCGCCAAGTTGGTTAAAAATAATCCATTGCCTGTCTGACATTCGAATTTGTCTACCTATAAGTTTTTCGGGTGGTTTGGGTCTTGGCATTTACAACTCTTGTACTGTGACGCGATACTGCTTGCCTTGCATATCGATTACGTCAATGGTTTTAGTAGTGGAACAAAATTCGCCAAATTCACCAAGGTCAAATTGAATCTTGCCAACTTGGTCAAGCAAGTGTTCACTGTCTTTGTTTAACAACGAATGTTGTATGACAGTAGCGATGTAATCGCAGTAAGCCATTTTTAATACTTTACTCATCATGATTTCCTTTTTAAAGATGCCAGCATTTCACGCTCGGCTTGGGTTGGGGGTCTGGTTGTTTTCTCATCTGCTTTAATCTTTTCAAGCGCAGGGTCAGGCTCATTGTTCATCGGCACTGTGAGCCTTGCAACGTCGTATAAATTTGGTTTTGCCGCTTTGCTGTTGCGTACCCAATTGCGCCACGTTGCCGACCAATCAAGTTTCACGCCTTTTTGTCCCGCCTGTGCAATCCAATAATCTTTAAATTGTTCGGCAACTTGTCGAATGTTTAAATCGGGTCGTTCCGTTTGTGCCCATTCACCCAATGATTTTGTCAAAACCCAATCTTGAGCGAGGCGTGTGCCGCGCTGTGTCTTATTAATTGTTTTATGGTTTATGTTTGTTGTTTCTTGTTTAAGGTTATTTTGGGTTTGGTTTGGGTTAGCGATGGGTTTCGTTTGGGTTTTCTTTGGTCTGCCACCCTTGCTACCATTGGCTTTTTGCTTTGCCATGTATTCGTGATAACTGCCAATTTCAAGGTCTGCACGATGATTTTTGTACCCATCGGCAGTTAATTCAAAAAATTCATTTAATACGTTTTGAACAACATCCGTATCCAAACGTAACCGACGGGAAACCCACGGGATATCGGTGGGTATTGGCTTTTCGGAATCGTAATAAAAATCAAGCAAACGTCGATATGCTAAATCTTCCAATAACGAAAGATGAATGGTGTTTTTGATGTAATCACCAATATTAAATTGATAGTAATGCATCATTCTTCCCCACCAAGAATTGATACAACCAAAAATCTTTCAGTTGGAGCAGATTTGTGTAATCGAGATGCTTCAGCAAAAGCAACTTCTAATTTTTCGTGTACGACAGTAAATCTAATGTTACGTTCATGACGTGCATGACGCATTACGGCATATTTGCCAATTAAATCTTCCGTGGGTTTTTCAACGGCAAGTTGTTTTGCCTTTTTGAGTTTGAGAGTAGCCATTTTTAACCTTAATTCATCGGTTGAATTCACTGAAACACAAATGGCAGGACGGTGAATAATCGTCTTTTCGGGGGCTACCCTAGCCGTGTTTGCGTAATTTTAAAACAAAAATGTATTACGGCACAAGTGTTTGAATAATTATTTTTGCCGCGCCCCATTTGATAAGGTTTTTTCTTTCAACGTGTAACACATCAATTTGTCCATCATCGTCAAACACACCACATTGACACAATGCGTCAAGCGTTGATTTGACCACGTTGTCAATGTCACGTATGCGTTTATCGGGCGGGTACAACTCAATTGTTATGTGTAGTCTTTTGTTTGCAAAACCATCATGACCATTACGCGTAAATTCTGCATTAACAGCCGTTTTAAACAACGTTGCGCGTGACGTAAGAAAACGCCTTGACCCTTTAAAACCCCAATACGTATTGACGCTTGGGGGAAACGGGATGGTTAAATTTAAAGCGTCACGTGTCATATATTGTAAATTTGTGTATAATACATTCAGCACAATGGGTGCTATGTTTAACAACGGAGTAATTATGAGTAGAGTATATGACCAATGGCTTGACAGCCGCAAACACGAATCAGACGAATTCATGCACGAATTTGAAATGCGTACACAACGGCATTTGCAAACTGATTGGAATCCCCAAAATTACGAAATGTTCATGGATGCGTTATTTGACGCAAACCTTGAACCGTACAAAACCCGATTAACAGAAGCCATTGAAAAAGGCCACATGGGTGCATTGGAGATTGGCACAATCATTTGTGACATGGTTTACGATTATTGTGAAGACAAGGCAAAACAATTAGCAAAGCAAGAAATGGGGCAATCATGAAAACATTTATTGAATTACGCAAAATCAACGTCAACCCGCACATTGAGAAAAAAGGCAATTTGTCATACCTATCATGGGCATGGGCAGTTGATTATTTATTGCAAGAAGACCCGACGGCACATTGGGGTTTTCATGAGCCAAGTTATTTTGGTGAAACCGTGATGGTGTCATGCACTGTAAACGCAATGGGTAAATCCATGTATATGCATTTGCCTGTCATGGACAACAAAAACAACGCCATTAAAAACCCCGACGCACGCAAGATTTCAGACGCAATGATGCGTTGTCTAGCAAAGTGCATTGCAACGTTTGGAATTGGTCTATATGTGTACGCGGGTGAAGACATCCCGTCTGTTGAGACTGTCGAGGAAGAAACAATTGAAGTTGATGTAATGATTACGGCAATTATGGCATCGCCTACGCTTGAACAATTACGCGAAATTTATTTTGCCACAGTTAAGACAGCACGCGGTAATCAAGACACGATGAAGCAATTGGAAGCCGCTAAAAACGCACGCAAACAAGAATTAACCGAAGCGGGCATCAATGAATAAGCAGTTATACATTGACATTGAGCAAGGCTCAGACGCATGGAAACAAGCGCGTTTGGGTCACGTTACAGCCAGCAACATGGCAGACGTAATGTCCAAAGGCAAAGGCAATGCTGAAGCCGTTGGGCGTTACAAATACAAAGTCAAATTGGTTGCCGAACGTTTGACAATGACAACGAGTGAATCGTTTACAAATGCGGCTATGGAATGGGGCGTTGAACAAGAACAATTTGCGTGCATTGAATACGAGGCGGCTAAAAACGTTTTTGTTGAACGCACAGGCTTTTGGTTGCACCCAACGATGCCGTGGCTTGGCGTGTCACCAGACCGCCTTGTTGGCGACGATGGCTTGATTGAAGTGAAATGCCCCAACACTACAACGCACCTTGGTTATTTGTTTGACAACAGAATACCGCCAGAGTATTACAAACAAATCCAATGTCAATTGTGGGTCACGGGTCGCCAATGGTGCGACTTTGTGTCTTACGACCCCCGACTGCCAAAGCGCAATCGCTTGCTGATTGTGCGTGCAGACCGAGATGAAAATCTCATTAAAGAGATGGAAACCGAAACGATAGCGTTTTTGGGCGAAATCAATCAATTAATCATTAAATTGGAAGGCTAATCATGGCTGTAAATAAATTCATCGGCATCGGCAATTTGGGTAAAGACCCCGAAATGCGTTTTATGCCCGACGGCAAAGCGGTTTGTAATTTTTCAATTGCAATCAGCGAAAAATACAAAGACAAATCGGGCGAATCCAAAGAGGTAACCGAATGGGTCAACGTGGCGTTGTTTGGCAAATTGGCTGAAATTGCTGGCGAATACTTAAAAAAAGGTTCAAAGGTTTACGTTGAAGGAAAAATGAAAACGGAAAAATATTCCAAAGATGGCATCGACCGCCATACAACCAAAATCATTGGCGAAAAAATGGAAATGTTAAACAGCAAAAGCGAAACTGCTGACACGCCACGGGCACAAACAAAACCCGTAGAAACATTTGAAATGGATGATGACATCCCATTTTAAATAATGCACAATGCAATTGAGTGCGGTTGCCATTGCGCTCGTTGGTTCAAGGGGGATGCTGAAAAGTGTCTCCCTTTTTTTTCACCATAAAACGTCATGTAACCCCACCCCGCACCAGCGTTACCAGTTTTTGTCAAACAATTTGATCTGAAGACAAAATGTTTCATTGTGTAATAAGTGTTGTATTTTCAACAGAAACCAATTTATTTTGCAAAAAACGCCAGAAACGCGGTTTTTGGATATAATACTAATCATGACGACACGTCATACATTAATCATCTAAAAGGAAATAAATCATGACACACGTAGAAATCATCCCAACAAAAACTTACAAAACTGCCGCCAACGCACACGCCGCAGTTGCCAAAAAAATCAGCCCTAATTTAGAACAGGCTCATTTGGGTGCTATTCGTTACATCGTGACACAACACACAGATGGTCGTTTTTACCCATTGTTCATTGGTATCAATGCATTGAATTATGGCATCCACTTTCATTTCAACGTAATTAATTAATAACAGCAACGGGGGTGAAAGCCCCCCATTTTTAAACATTTAAAAGGAAGCAAATCATGAAAAGCAATTCTTGGAAAAAAGATTATTTAATCGTGTTGTTAAGCGACTATGACAACACATGGCACAAAGTAACAATCCCTTGCACGTTTATGCAAGCAATCCGATTTGCACGTGCCAAAGGCTGGCGCATTGACAGTCAAAACGTGCGTTTGGTTACATTGACAGAATTTGCAACAATGAACAAGGTGACAGCATGAAATTTATTAAGCAATTAATAATTTGGATATTTCAAGGCTTTATCAGTTTGGCTTTTGTTGTTGGCGGTGCATTTTTCTTAATTGAATATATGGCCGGATGTGGTGAGCATTACATCGACTCCAAAGGCGTTAGCCACGCCAATCAATGTTTTTTTATCAATCGTTAATCATTTAAAAGGAAATTAATCATGGCACATGAACTTACAATCCGCGCTGACGGCTACACGGAAATGGCTTTTGTGGGGGCAACCCCTTGGCATGGTCTGGGTCAAGCACTTGACCAAAACGCCACCATTGAACAATGGCGCGTTGCCGCTGGCATGGATTGGAACATTGAATCCGCGCCTGTACATTATTTGCCACACGGCTTTTATGGCGACTTGTCAAAATTCCCAAAGCAAAATGTGCTGTATCGTAGCGACAACAGCGAACCGTTATCCATTGTTTCCGACCGTTATCAAATTGTTCAACCCGCCGATGTATTGGAATTTTTCCGTGATTTGGTTGAGGAATCAGGTTTCCGCTTGCATACAGCCGGCACATTGTTTGGTGGCAAGCGTTTGTGGGCATTAGCCGAAACGGGCAAATTTGGCGAAGTTACCCAAGGCGATGGCATCGGGGGTTTCTTGTTGTTGTCAACATCCGCAGACAAATCATTGGCGACGACAGCACGATTCACCAGCGTGCGCGTCGTATGTAATAACACATTGTCATTGTCGGTACAAAACAATGCGCACAGCGTGTCATTTACGCACGCCCGTAAATTCGACCATGAGTTGATGAAATCCAAATTGGGGGCGGCTGTTGCATCGTTTGACGGCTTCATGGAAATGGCAAAGCATTTGGAACGTCAACGTATTACAACCGAGCAAGCCGACAATTTTGTTAAACGTATCTTGTTTACGGCTGACCAATTGGAAAACCAAAAATTGCTTGTGGAAAAAAGCCGCCCATATAACAAAATTTTGGATTTGTTCAAAGGCGAGGCAAAAGGTGCTGAATTGGTTGGCGATAGCAAATGGGCGTTGCTTAATTCCGTAACCGAATATTTTGACCACCATCACCCATCACGTACAGATGACGCACGTTTGAACAATACATGGTTTGGCAATGGCGACATGATTAAAAATCGCGCTGTTGCCGTGTTAACGTCTTGACAGATATTATAAGTTTGCTACCATCAGCCCTTATCTAATACATGAGGGCTTTTTTATGGCAAATGCGGCATCAAAAATCAGGGACGTTTTTAAAGCGGCAGAAAATCCATTGACATTGACTGACATTCGTCACGCGTTGCCTGAATTGAAATCAAGTCAAATTTCAATGGCTCTTTGTTATTTCATGCGTCAACGATACATGACACGGGAACAGATTAAAAATGAACAATCGCGTGGACGTAAAACAGTTTGGCTGTACACGTTTTACACGCAAAAATTGCCAAAGCCTGAATTCATCGTATGACCTCAGTTCAAGTTGGCGAAGTGTGTCGGGATTGTGCTTATGCAAAGACAAAGCAACATCATGGCGGATATTCGTTTACTTGCTTTAATTGTCGTGAACGTTTATTGCTTGAGGAACCATGCAAAATGATGCGTGAATTGTTGTCGTTATCATTACGTAAATGGGGTGACGTGCCACAATGGAAAATTGAGCCAAATTGCGGTTGCGTCAAACAATGCAAACGCAGACAATATCAAAAAGGATAACGTATGCCAATTAGTAAAAAATCGGACGGATGGTATTGGGGTTCAAAAGGACCTTTTGACACCAAACAAAAGGCAATACAAGTCGGGCAAGCCGCTCACGCATCAGGTTTTAAGGAGGCAAACATGGACGGAGTTGTTGGAACATTTGTCAGCACATTGCTACATTCAGCAACGTTGACCCATTTAATGCATTTCAAATCCAAATCGTATTCGGAACACGTCGCATTGGGCGCGTATTACAATGAAATACCTGAATTGGTTGATGGCTTGGTTGAATCAATCCAAGGCGCGTACGAAACAATTATTGACCCGTATCCAGCGATGTTTGGCAATGGTAACAACGACGACCCATTGGCATATATGATTAGCCTACGCAATTACGTACGCGATTATCGTCAACAAATGCCACAAGACAGTGAAATTCAAAACGAAATTGACAACGTGGCAAATTTGCTTAATTCGACCGTGTACAAATTAAAATTTTTGAAATAATTAACACAAACAAGATATGACAAAATTAGCAATAAAATACAAAAAAACAACCGAACTCACAGCATACGCAAAAAACTCACGCACACACAGCGATGCTCAAATTGCTCAATTGGTGGCAAGCCTACGTGAGTTTGGTTTCACAAACCCCATATTGATTGACGGCAAAAACGGCATTATTGCCGGTCATGGTCGATTAAAGGCGGCGCAGGAACTTGACTACGAAAGCGTACCAACGATTGAACTCAGCGAATTAACCGAACAACAACGACGCGCATACATCATTGCTGACAACAAATTAGCATTGAACGCGGGTTGGGACAACGAATTGCTGGCGTTTGAAATCCAAGACCTTATGGAAGCGGGCTTTGATTTGGGCTTGACGGGTTTTAGCGACGAGGAAATTAAAGCGTTAAATTTTAACGATGCTGAAATTGACGAAGATTTTAAAGAACCAAGCGACGAATCGCGTAATACATTGCTTATTGAATGTACAAGCGAACGTGAATTGGAAACGTTATATGAGGAAATGCAGAAACGAGGCTTCGAGTGCAAAATTTTGAGTTAACCCTTGCATCGCCAGTTTCCAAATCATTTCGCGCAATCAAAGCGGCAAACAGCCTTGATATTGATGCTGAAAAAAAATCAACGCATCATTTCCAAGTCAAAGCCGACATACAAACATCATTCAGCATTGGTTTGATTGTTGGTGCGTCAGGTAGCGGTAAGACAACGTTAGCCAAGCATATATGGGGTAACGATTGTTTCAATGAAATATTGAATCCGCAATTGCCAATTATTGAGCAATTTCCTGAAGCCATGACATACGACGAATGTGCCGAAATGTTATGTGGCGTTGGATTGACAAGTGTTCCATGTTGGATACGACCCGCATACACGTTGTCCAACGGTCAAAAGGCACGTGCAGAATGCGCATTACAAATGGCACGCGATGACGGCATGATTGTGATTGACGAATGGACAAGCGTTGTTGACCGAACCGTTGCCAAGGTCATGAGTCATTGCATACAAAAACACGCACGCAAAACAGGAAAGCGCATTGTATTATTGTCATGCCATTACGACGTTGTTGAATGGTTAAACCCTGATTGGGTCATTGACGCAAATAAGCAAACGTACACCGACCGGAGGTCACTTTGGCGAGATTATCAACGCACAGAACGGCTTGAGTTCAACGTATATGAGACCGATAGGCACACATGGCGTTACTTTAGCCGCTATCATTATTTAAGCGAAAATTTAGCCGGTGGTAAGCAATTGTTTTATGGCTTATGGGATGGCGCAAATCAAATCGGCTTTTTAGCCTTTTCTAATTACGTGCCACATCGCGCTGGCACAATGATGCAATTACATTTCAACCGTCTTGTCATACATCCCGATTATTGTGGATTTGGTTTGGGCATACATTTTCTGAACAAATGTGCCAAATTGGTTGCTGATAAGAATTATGAGGTCATGGGTAAGTTTTCCAGCATACCCGTATATAACGCATTGAAGCGAGACCCCAAATGGCGATTGAACGCTGTTATGCGTCAACACAAGATAAGCGTGGGTGGAAATATGCAACGCAAAGAAGGATTTAGGAAAGACGTTAAAGCATGGTCATTTAAATATGCCAACGATACCGTCTAATAGCAAATGCGCAACGTTGGGATGCCCTCACCCAAGGTCAAAGTTAAACGGGTATTGCTTACAGCATGGCGGTCAAGACCAACGCGTGTTCAATCAAAAGTACAACAACACCCAAGCGCGTAAGGAATTCAATGGCAAATACAACACACGCCAATGGCAAACGTTACGTCAAATACAATTAAGTAAAAACCCTATATGCGCAGGGTGCAACGCAAACGGCATTATTACGTCAGCAAGTGTCGTCGACCATTTGTTCCCATGGTCACACATAAGCGAACAAGCATTTTTTATCAATTGCTTTCAATCCCTTTGCACGACACATCATGCAGAGAAAACCCAATTGGAACAACACGGCATATACAGAGCATACGGACACCCATGTATAGACTACACAAAGGGTGATTACAGACGCATAATGGGCGTAAACGACCCGAATTTTTCAGAAACTTAAAAAAAGTGCCCGCGAAAAGAGAG
>JAUKPQ010018910.1:0-11216 GCA_032273045.1 Chloridella minuta
GCCACTGGCAACGTAACTGGAAACTATTTTATTGGTAACGGTAGTCAATTAACTGGATTGACTAGTTTTGTTGGTGCCACTGGTGCGTCAGGTGTTACAGGAAATATTGGTGCTACCGGCGCAAGTGGAGTAGCAGGTAATATTGGAGCAACAGGAGCGTCAGGTGTAACAGGAAATATTGGCGCTACAGGTGCAAGTGGAATCACAGGTAATATTGGAGCCACTGGTGCAAGCGGAGCAACTGGTACTATAGGGGCTACAGGTGCTAGTGGAGTAGCAGGAAATATTGGTGCTACTGGTGCAAGTGGAGTAGCAGGTAATATTGGTGCCACTGGTGCGTCAGGTGTAGCTGGTAATATTGGTGCCACTGGAGTTGGAGTTGCTACATTCCCGTTGGCTAACGGAACAAGTAACATTAATGCCGCAGTCAATGCCAACATTATTGTAGGTGTGGGTGGGACTGCCAACGTGGCAGTATTTGCTACCACAGGTGAATATGTAACTGGTGTTATAAGTGCCACCGGCAACGTAATTGGTAACAACATTCGTACTGTTGGATTGATTAGTGCCACAGGTAATGTAACAGGTAACTACTTTATTGGTAATGGATCACAGTTAACTGGCATTAGTGGCGGGTCAGGAACTACTGACTGGGCTAACATTGGAAACATTAACAATGCTGACGGTCCATCAAACATTGCAGTTGGTACTTGGGCTGGTGTTGGACAAGGCGGAAATTCTATAGCAATTGGAAATCTTGCTGGTAATGTTGGACAAGGAGTTAATTCTGTAGCTATTGGATCGCTTGCTGGAGGAAATGCTCAAGGAGCCAATACTGTAGCTGTTGGATTGCTTGCTGGTTACGAACAGCAAGGTAATAACTCTGTAGCAATCGGTCTCGGCGCTGGTGCTAATCTTCAAGGAGCTAATGCTATAGCCATTGGATTTCTTGCTGGTGCTACCAGTCAAGGTGAAAATTCCATAGCAATTGGCTGGAACGCAGGTGGCATTCAAGGTAATAACTCAATTATCTTAAATGCCAGTCAATTTGGGCTTGATCAAGCCGCTGCCAACACATTTAGTGTGGCGCCAGTTCGTAACGATACCGGCAACGTTGCTAATGCATTATACTACAATACAAATACAAATGAAATTACCTATGCACCATTAACTACTACTAATATCAGTAATGGTACTAGTAATGCTAAAGTAGTCAGCTCGGGCGGTAATGTCACAGTAGGCGTTGGTGGAACTGCCAACATAGCTGTATTTGCCACAACAGGTGAATATGTAACTGGTATAATCAGTGCCAGTGGTAATATTGTAACAAGTGCTAACGTGGTTGTTGGCGGTGGCTCAGGTGGTAACATCTCTGGTGTTAATCTTATTAGTGCTAATATTGTAAGTGCTAGTGGTAATGTTATTTCAAATGCCAATGTCATAGCCGGCGGTAGTATAACCACTGGCGCTGCATTAAGTGGTCTTGGCTTGTTGGGTGGTAATGCAGGTGGTACACCAATAGCCACCTTGGTCTATAACAACACCACACAGGGCTGGTTAAGCAATGTGTCACTGGCTCCAGCAGCCAACGTAACGTTAAACTTGGGTGGCACAGCCAATTATTGGAACAACTTCTACGCACTCAATGTCAATTCGGCCAACGTAACAGCAACTGCCAACATCACAGGCGGTAACCTAATAGGTGTCCACGCTAACGGAACTAGTAATATCAGCATTCCTACTGCCAGTGGCAATATCATATTCAACGTCAACGGCGTTAGTGGCCTAATGGATGTTACACAATATGGTATTGAAGCAAATACCCTACAGCTAGGAACTCTAACAGGCACACCAACTGCATTCTTGACCATACCAGCTGCCAACGGACTGTCGGGTATCACTGGTGTAAAATTCAACGCAGGTACATTTGCCGCAAGTCCGCAAGCAGGCTCATTGAATTTTGACGGAAACGTGTTTAGAATGACGGCTGCGACGGGCAACGAATCAGTCACAATGAATTCGTATTTTTACAGAACCAACGCCAATATTACCCTGGCCAGTGTCAACACTGCTCAGGCCTGGTTGGGTGTTGGTGTAACACTACAGGCCAACACTGTTTATCAATTTAGTGGAATGTTCAACTTGGTAACCAGTGGCACCACTTCACACACAGAAGCTGTTGGCATGGGTGGAACTGCAACCTTGTACAACATTGGTTACAACGTGACTCGTGGTAATGCCAACGCTATCACAGCTACAACCGGTAACATTTACAATACCTATCGTACAAGTAACGCCAGTGTGGTACAAACAGGTGCATTTACTACAGCACAGAACGTGATATATAGAATGGACGGCACTGTATCAACCAATGCAACAGGAACATTTATTCCACAGTTTACATTTGGTGCGGCACCTGGAGGTACTTCAAACGTACTAACTGGTGCATATCTCCAAATAACCGCACTACAAGGTGGCAACGCCAACGTCAACATTGGTGCATGGGCTTAATATAAAATAAGTATATAATATGGCAATCACTCAAATACAACCCTTTGGATTAGACAGCGCAAACAGTTATACCTTTGCCAATGTCACAGCCACTGGTAATATTTTTGCCACTGGTAATATCAGTGCCGCAGGTAATGTTATTACCTCAGGTAATGTTATTGCTGGCAACATTACGTTAGGCGGAAATACAATAAGTGCTGTTGGTAATGTATCAGGTGGCAATATCCTAACTGCTGGATTTGTTTCAGCAACTGGTAACATCACAGGTAGTTTAATCAGTGCCACTGGCAACATTGACGCAGCAGGAAATTTGTTAGCCGATGGATATGCCAGTGTCACTGGCAACATCACTGGTGGCAACATTGTTACTGGCACAGTCCGAAACAATAGTGGTGCATTAACACTTAGCACTTCATCTGGTAACATTAATCTATCGCCAACTACTGGTAATATTGTAATCAACAGCACATATATCAATGGTGTTACTAATCCAGTACAAAATCAAGACGTGGCCACCAAGATCTATGTGGACAATGCAGTATCAACAGCTATCAGCTACCATCAACCAGTAACAGCCGCAACCACTACTACCTTGGCCACAACCACAGGTGGTACAATTACCTATACTCAACCAGGCGGAGCAGGCAATGGGGTTGGGGCTTTATTAACAACCACAGGATCATTTAACTTAATTGACACTGCCAATGTGCAAACTGTTGGTACTCGTATTTTGGTCAAAAACGAAGGTAATGCAGTATTCAACGGCGTTTACACCTGGGCCAATGCCACAAATATTGTGCGTAGCTCAGATACTAATACATATGGCGCTGGTAATGTCAATTCGTTAGGTCTTAATGATTATTTCTTTGTCAACAGTGGGAACGTCAATGCCGGCAGTGCCTGGGTTGTTAATGCTCCTACAGGCACTATTACATTTGGCACCAGTAACATTACTTTTGCTCAATTTAGTAGTAGTCAAACATATAGCGCCAATACATCAGCAGGTATCAGTTTAATTGGAACAGTAATCAATGCCAAGGTTGACGGAGTAACCACTGCATTTGATGGTGGTGGAAATATTAGTGTCAAAGCATCTGCCAATCTAACCACACCAAATATTGGTGCAGCCACAGGAACAAGTTTAAGTGTTACTGGTGCTGTTAATGCTGCTACTACAATAAGTGCTACTGGTAATATTACATCGGTGGCTAATATTGCAGGCGGTAATATCCTAACTGCTGGTTTAATTTCGGCTACTAGTAACGTAACTGGCGGTAACATCCTAACTGCTGGCATAATGTCAAGTACTGGCAATGCCATTCATGGCAATATCCTAACTGCTGGTTTAATTTCGGCTACTAGTAATATAATTAGTGGCAATAATATTATTGCGTCAACTGCTACCGCTTACATATCTGCCGCTGGTAATATATTTGCAGCTGGCTACGTCAGTGTCACCGGTAACATTAGTGCCGTTGGCAATATTCAAGGCGGCAACATAAGAACTGCTGGACTAGTCAGTGCCACCGGTAACGTAACTGGAAATTATATACTTGGTAACGGTAGTCAGTTAACTGGATTAACTAGTTTTGTTGGTGCTACAGGTGCGTCGGGCATACAAGGAAATATTGGTGCTACAGGTGCCAGTGGTGTTACAGGAAATATTGGAGCAACTGGCGTAGCAGGAACCACAGGGGCCACTGGAGCATCAGGTGTTACAGGAAATATTGGAGCAACTGGCAACATTGGAGCAACTGGGCCTGTGGCAGGTAGTAATACTCAGGTCTTATTCAACGATGCTGGTGCAGCCAATGGTAATGCTGGATTTACATTTACTAAAAGTACCACATCCGTTAACGTTACGGGCAATATCACCGGTGGAAATATTTTAACTGCTGGATTAGTTTCAGCTACTAGCATTAATCTTAGTAATTCTACAGTATCAAATTGGGTTAGTCAAATTACTAACGGTACGTTAGGTGGCACTACCGGCAACCAAGTATTGTTAAGTCGCTGGAATACATTAGATTCAAATCAAAATTATCTAGAACTTACCGAAACAAGAACCTCAAATGGAACCAGTTGGACAACTGCTGGTACTAGATTACAAGAAAAAATTGACGCAACTTGGATGAGTTTTATCCAATTTAATGGAACAAATACCAATGGTGGTATAACAATCGGAACAGGAACAACCACAGTAGGTCCGACATCGATACCTGACAGAGTATATATTGATACCAATGGTAATATGTACCCGGCTGCCAACATATCATATAATCTTGGTGGTACCAGTAACTATTGGAATAACTTCTATGCTTCTACAGTTACTACAACTAGTGTAAACTCTTCAGGCAATATCACAGGTGGTAACTTAATACAAGGTACCTCAAGAGTTATTAAATGGACTACACAAGCCAATACTGCACCAACTCCAGCAGTCCCAGGTGACCAGTGGTATGATTCTTTTACTGACAAGCGATACCTTTATGTCAACGATGGTACCAGCAATACCTGGGTTGATCAAAGTTACCCTAGCACATTTGGAACCTTAGCAGTTACAGGTGCAGCCACAATTGGCGGTACGCTAGGAGTTACAGGTAACATCACAGGTGGTAATTTGAGTGTGACCACAGGTAATCTTACTGTTGGTAACATTGTTAATGCCAGTGCCAACCTTAATGGCAATATCGGCAATGCTACTAGTTATTTCAATACTGTATTTGCCAAAGCTACTAGTGCTCAGTATGCTGACTTGGCAGAACGTTATGTATCAGATGCTGACTACGATCCTGGCACTGTGTTAATTTTTGGTGGTGACTACGAAGTCACTGTTAGCGACATCAGTCACGATAGTAGATCTGCAGGTGTGGTCAGTACCAACCCTAGTTACCTGATGAATTCCACACAGGTCGGACAACATGTTATATCCTTGGCACTCACAGGTAAAGTACCTTGTTGGGTGCAAGGACCTGTAGCCAAGGGCGATCGCTTGGTAAATATCAGGTCTGGTGTTGCAGGTCGACTTGATCCAGAAAAATTTGATGCTGGTTGCATAATTGGTAAAAGTCTTGAAACCATCACAGATACTAGCACAGTATTAATTCAAATTGCAGTAGGGAGATATTAAATGGCATTTCCAGCTAGTCCAACCAATGGTCAACAGGCCACAGTCAATGGAGTTGTTTATACCTACAGTACTGCACTCACTGCCTGGGCTGTGACTACCAGTACCAGTGCCAACGTCAGTGCCAACAACGTTACAGTAACAACTTCGTTGTCATCTGGATCTATCACTGCCACTGGCGCTGTGTCTGGTGCCACAGTGGTTGCTACTACTTCACTTACTACCAACAGCATTATAAATTCTGGAGCCAACGTTACTGGTAACATTGGATCAGCGGCAAACTATTTCAATACTGTATTTGCCAAAGCCACCAGTGCTCAATACGCTGACTTGGCAGAAAAATACACAGCCGACGCAGAATATCTGCCGGGTACTGTGGTAAGTTTTGGCGGCAATCAAGAAATTACTCTAAGTACCGTCAATTTTGATACCAATGTGGCTGGAGTGGTCAGTACCAATCCCAGTTACATAATGAACGCTGGACTTGAAAGTGAATTTACTGCATTAGTGGCACTTACAGGTCGAGTTCCTACTCGAGTACATGGTCCTGTACGCAAAGGCGACATGATGGTCAGCGCCGGCGACGGGCTGGGCAAGGCCGAGGCCAATCCAGCTATTGGCTCAGTTATTGGCAAAGCCTTGGAAGATTTCTCCGGCAATGTTGGTGTTATCGAAGTAGTAGTTGGTCGCTATTAAAATATGCCAATCATACTTAATGGAGTAACAATTTCAGGCGGAGTAACCTTTTCACCTGCTCCTCCTCAGTCGGCTATATTTGGCTTTGGAACAATATCCGGAGACACATCTATAACCAATTTAGTTTCCTCAGCAGGTGTTGTGTCTGCAGATATTTCCACTGTGGCCACAGCAAGAAGCAATCCAGCGGCTGCTCAGTACGGTGGCAACAAAGCCATATTTGGGTTCGGCGCAATATCTAGCACTGCAACAGCTATAACCAATCTAGTTGGAACAGACGGCTCTGTTACCAGTGATGTCGCTGGTGTAGGCACAGCAAGAAACAGTCCAGCGGCATCTAGTTATGGCACAACAGGACAAGCTCTATTTGGATTTGGACTAGTTGCGGGTGCCACCACCACAAACATAACCAATCTGGTATCCGCCACCGGAGTTGTAGCCACTGATACCACAGGAGTTGGTACCTCAAGATACCAGTTGACTGCAACTGGATACGGTACAGGACTGGCCATATTTGGATTTGGCCGAACCCAGTCTGGCATCACCAGTTCTACTAGCATAACCAATCTAGTGTCTGACACTGGAGTTGTAGCCACAGATACTACCAATACCAATGCTGTTCGTGTAGGCACGGCAGCCGCTAGATATGGTAGCTCGGGCCAGGCCTTGTTTGTGTATGGTAGTGGCAACGGAACAACTTTGGTTGCAAACAACAAAACTTTAGTTTCCAACACCGGAGTCTTGGCCACAGATGCTGCTGGAGTAGGTACAGCTCGCCAGCAAACCTCGGCTGCTGGGTATGGTGGCGACAAAGCCATAGTAGTATTTGGTAATGCTGGATTTCCTACCAATTCAGTAAACATATCCAATCTAATATCAAATACCGGAGTTGTGGCTGCAGATACTACCACGGTAGGAACGGCTAGATCCAATGGCACTTCTGCCAGTCTTACTGGCGCATAAAATATTTGGTCAAGATTTATTAGCATGTAAATATACTTGTAATCAACAAGGATCTATATGCCAGCAAAGTTCAACACAGAATTCAATTATCGTTACCAAGTGATTGGTGAAACTCCTTGGGAAAAAATCAAAACCTTACAGGGCTTTTTGGAAGGGCGAGTCCGTGCTAGTAAACTAGAAGAAGTTGGACGACTAAAATTCCAAGCCAAAAAAAGTCGATTGCAATACATGTTAGATACAGGTGCTCCTGAACACGAGTGCTTAGAACTAGAGGCCGAGATCAAAGAAATAGAAAGTTTTGGCAGTATGGAAGATGCCTACGAGCTCAATCGCCAAGAAATAGCGATCTTAGAACGCTTGTTGGCCGAATACTACGAAATTGCCGAACCCACAAGATTGCCCGGCTATACTGATGAACAGATGTTTGAAATCAATGCAGTCAATGAATTTACAGCCACAATTGGCAAAGATATCTACGCTGAAATTGTAGCCAACGGACGACCTAGTCCAGCCAAACTACGCAATGCCATGAGCAATCCTGTGACCTGGAATACCCTACAACAACTGGGATTGATTCCAGCGGACTCTGGAATGTTACTATCCGGAGTAGACCCACTCAAAGTAGAACTGACCATATCCCCACCTTTGCAACTAGAAAATCAGCAAGATTCTGCCACTGCACCAACCGTAGGCCAGTAATTATTTTAACACTGTTTTAGCCCGAGATAATTAATAGTATGAGATTCCACATACTAGGTTTACCACACACCGTTTCAAGCAAAGAATTCAATGCTTGCGCCTATACCCAAAAAGCAGTTAAATTTGGTAAAATGATGACCGAACGCGGCCACGAAGTTATACACTACGGACACGAAGATTCAGATCTTGTTTGTACCGAACATGTAAGTGTGCTGACCAATGAAGACTTTAAAAAGGCCTACGGTGATTACGATTGGCGTAAAAACTTCTACACATATGACATAAACGATCATGCTTATCAAACATTTTATGCCAATGCCATACGTGAAGTTGGTCTAAGAAAACAACCAAATGATTTTATTTTACCATTCTGGGGCGCTGGAGTTAGACCCATTTGTGATGCACATCCAGACCTAATTTGTGTTGAGCCAGGAATTGGGTATGCTGGCGGGCATTGGGCACGTTGGAAAATTTTTGAAAGTTATGCCATATATCATGCCTATTACGGATTAGGTGCTGTGGGCTCTTGCCAACAAGACTGGTACGATGCTGTAATTCCCAACTACTTTGATCCTGAAGATTTTACCTACAGCGAAGAAAAGGATGATTATTTCTTATTTTTAGGCCGCGTGTACGAAGGCAAAGGCGTACACATAGCTATTCAAGCCACACAAGAAATTGGCGCAAAATTAATCATTGCCGGACAAAATCCCAACAACATGGAATTTCCTCCGCACGTGGAATTTGTAGGCTACGCTGATACAGAAACACGTAAACGCCTAATGAGTCGTGCCAAGGGTGCATTTATACCCAGTCAGTATATAGAACCATTTGGTGGAGTACAAATTGAAATGCTGTTTTCAGGTACGCCTACCATCACATGTGACTGGGGTTCATTTGCAGAAAACAATCTAAATGGTATCACTGGTTATCGTTGCAGAAACTTTGAACAATTTGTTTGGGCCGCTCGAAACATTGATCGTATTGATCCACGCAACTGCCGTACCTGGGCTGAAAATTTTAGCTTAGAGCGTGTGGCACTCATGTACGAAGAATACTTTCAAATGGTCTTGGATGTGTACACTGGTGCCGGTTGGTATCAGAAACATCCAGAACGCAACGATATAGGTTGGTTGAAAAAAGACTATCCTAAACTACCAGAACGCATCAACTTTGATGTTATTGCTCATGAAGAAAAACCCTGGGCTGACAGATTGGCATTTTGGGTCAAACAACAGTTAGCACCCACGTCAGTGCTGGACATTGGATGTGGTCCTGGAATTTACGTGGACAGCTTGCGTGAACAAGGTGTTGATGCCAGAGGTATTGACATTGACGACCGTGTACACGGCAAAGAACATTTGACTTATCAAAGCCTGTTTGACATCACTGATGAACATGCTGAAGTTATTATTTGCATGGAAGTGGCTGAACACATTGAGCCAGAGTTAGAAGACCAAGTGGTAGCAAAGATAGTCAGTACTGTGGACCATACCTTGATTTGGACAGCGGCAGCTGTTGGTCAAGGTGGTATTGGGCACATCAACTGCAAAGACAAACAAGAATGGGCTGACAAAATTACAGCCGCAGGCTTGGTTCGCAATCACGAAAAAGAAGCTCAACTACTTGACTATACTGTTCAAGGCGTACACATGGGTTGGTTTAGAAACAATCTGTTGTACTTTGAACGCCCTCAAGGGGAATAGTATCAAAAAAATAGTATTCTTTACCGAACCCGAATGGGCCTTTGGAATTATTCACTACGAGTTAATCAAATACTTATTTCAACACCGCATCAATGCCACAGTACTAAATTGGTTTAACAGTTACACCACAGAAGAAATTCAAGAACTTGGTCGCAGTATTGATTATTTTGTTTCCACTCCACACGGTATAGGAATCCTAATTGATCGTCATAGCATACCACCAGAAAAATGTGTGGTAGTTGCTCATGCCGCATTGGACCTACAACACTTCTCTTGGTTTACCGCAGATAATCAAGCAAGAGTACACAACTATGGTGTGGTTAGCAATTGGTTAGCTGAACAAAGTCAAGCTATGGGTATTGGTAGATCGCCTGCAGTCGCTCCTATAGGCATTAATTATCATGCGTTTTATGCAAAACCCAGTTTGGAATTACGTACCGTAGGTTATGCTGGTGCTATCAATCCTGACAACATACACAGACATATCAAGCGTCCTTGGTTGGTAGAGCAAGCAACTGCTCAAGCTGGGTTGGAATTTCGTGCTGCACATGCTTATCATCACAGTTGGGTAACCATGCCTGGTTTTTACCAAGCGGTTGATGCTGTTGTTGTGGCCAGTACCGAAGAAGGCGCAGGATTGCCGGCCTTAGAGGCCAGTGCCGCTGGCCGGTTGGTTATCAGTACACCGGTTGGTATATGGTTGGCCAAAGCTGGAACTAGTGGACACACTGTACCCATTGAAGACTCAGAATTTGTATCTGAAACCGCAGCTCTGTTAAGTTTTTATCGTGACAATCCAACTGCGTATCGACTCAAATGCGAAAGCACACAGGCTCATGCAGAGTGTTATGATTGGAGTCGTGTTATTGGTAGTTGGGTGGAGTTATTTGAATGAAATATGATTTTATAGAAATAGGTACCAGTAACTTTGATACCCTGATTGAAACTGCATCAGATGCTACAGTAGGGTTAAGCATTGAACCTATCAAATATTATTTAGATTCATTGCCCAATCGTGCAGGAGTTAAAAAACTCAACTGTGCAGTATCGAGAACCAACAAAAACGAAACACTTGAAGTACATTATGTACCATCAGCGTTGGTTAACGAACACAACTTGCCTGGCTGGTTATGTGGATGCAATGCTGTAGGCGACTATCATTTGCAACATCATGTACTGAATGTAACTCATTTGGTAGTCAAAGAACCTGTGCCCAGTATTCCAATTGGTGAAATCTTTGAACAAAACAATGTTACTGAACTTGATTATTTAAAGATTGATACCGAAGGATCCGACTGTGAAATCATGCTGTATCTGTTTGAATACTTGACCACTGTAGACACAGGCCGCTATCCTAAAAAGATATTGTTTGAAAGTAACGAGCTTGCTGTGCCGGCTCAAGTTGAATTGGTCAAGGCCAAGTTTAGTCGACTAGGATATCGTGTAACCCAAACTGGGTACGATACTATTTTAGAGATTTAATATGCTTGCACTCGCCCGCTTGCCATTTTGAT
>JAUKPQ010018921.1:0-54134 GCA_032273045.1 Chloridella minuta
ACTCGTAGAACGAGATACAGAGGCCACCACTGTCGTAGGTCGCTTTTGAGCCTCACCAGACCTTGGCTTGTCTTCGCCCCGACCAAATAGATCAGGAAACGTTGACTTCATGCGAGCGTCAATTTGCTCGAAGTAATCAGCAGAGCGGGGGTCCACTCCGTTTGTGACTAGTTTTTGGTGCAGCCCTAGTGCGTAGCTGGTGTATTCTTCAAACCCTTGTTGTCCGAACCACTGGTTTTTTGCCTGCCAGCGCAGAGTTCTTTCGTCCGGTTCAACCCGTGAAGGTTGGGTTTGTTGAGGTTGTACATCAAATTTTTCTTCCTGTAAAGGGGTAGGACGATAATTTTTTGTTTGTTCAACTTTTATTTTTGCATCCATCACAGCTTCTTGCGCTGCAATGATTGCATCAGTGTCGTAGGACTCTTGAGCTTCTTTCAACTTACGGCGGGCCATTTCTAGCTCACCTTCGGCCTTGGATTTGGCCCCTTGAATAATAGCTTCTTGTCCTGTGTAGACATTTTGTTTGAGGCGTTTGTTTTCCTCAATCAACTGCTGTGCTAGACGCTCCAGCTCTTGCTTCTCACGCATCGTGGCTTCTTTGACACGGCGCTCGTCGTGACGGGCGTGGGTCAACTCTTTAATGCGTCCCTTGACTTTGTCAGAGTAAGTCTCAATTTCTTCGTCGGTCGGATCAAGCACTTCACGATCTAAAGGCTTGCGGCCTCTGTCACGCTCGGGCGTATCGTCCTCAATCTCAATGCTTACTTCCCCGCCATCATCAATTTCAATCTCAATTTCAGGGGGGTTCTTATCTTCAACTTCGTCAGGGAATTTGTATGGTTCAGCCATGTTCTTCCTTTCAAGCGCGGGTCAGGCCGCGAGGGTCTAGCACAACAGCATCAACTTGGTCATCGTTGATGAGACGGAACTCCTTGCCAAAAATCTTAAATCTTGTGCCGGAGTAAGTACGTACTAACACAAAGTCGCCCTCTTTACACCATGCTCCGTTGGGAAACTTGGCGGTGTCTTTGTACGCATCGGGGCCTACGCGCAATACAAACAGCACCGTGGTGGCGTGTTCTTCTTGACGCATAGTGGCTGTATCTCTCACGAGATCCAGTGATGTACCTGCAATCTTTTGTTCGACTTCAGGCACGACGCAGAGCAATTTCCAACCTGTGGGGGATGGCAGGGCACCTGCTTTTGTTTCATTGTCATCGTCTTCCTCTGGGGTTTCCATTGGTTGAATATGTGGCGGCAATGAAATACCGGGGGGCAAAATCAATCCTACATCATTCATGGGATTCTTCTACTTTCTGCTGCAGGTCAAGGAGATAACGCTCTGCAAGGGCTAGACCCGAAATAATCCCGCAGAGTTTTTGATATTCATCGAATGTTCGACATGCTCCACCGGCGATGTCGTCGGCGTAGTTGTTCATGTCAGTGCGTATTTTGTCGCGCAATACGCGTGCGAATTCTTGAATCATTTTTTAGGTTCACGTTGTTTGTTTTGAGTTGCGTGCTGCATTGCTGTAGTACGCGCCTGCAAGTCCATCTGCCTCTGGTTTTTTGCAATCTCGGCTCCAAGCTGGACACCGGATCGCTCTTGCTCAAATTGTTGCTTGGCTTTGCTTTCGTTGATTTGTGCACCAACGCGCATTGATTCCAACTCCAACTGTCCTTTGACTTTTTCTTTCTCCAACTCCAATTTGTCTGCGGCACCAGCAGCGTCGGCAGCAATTTTCTTTGCTTTGAGCGCGACTTCTTGAGCGCGGATTTGCAACTCTTGCTGTTGCATTTGGATAACTGGATCTTGCGCTTGCTGCTGAGCAGCGGCTTGTGCAGCCTGCGCTTGGTTTTCTTGAAGCACTTGCTGGGCAGCTTGCGCCATCATGCCGGACAAAGCAATCTCGATTTCTGGAGGTAGCTTTGTATCTTCTGGAGGAAGCGGCATACCCAACTGCTGCTCAATCTTCTGACGCATCTGATAGCCAACGTGCTCTGCAATGTGCGCAGTGATTGCCCCCATGATCTTGGGAGCCTGCGGGTTTTGACCAATGAACTGTTGAATCATCGGGTCTTGCAACAACAGCATATGTACTTGAATGTGCGCAGTGTGGTCCTGATGGATAAACGCTTTCATGGGCTTGCCCGTCAATGCGTTTTGATTTTCTTGCACTGGGTCGATAGGTTTCATATCGTCCTCAATCGGTACAAGCTTCTCGGCATTCTTGATGCCCAACACGTTCAACATACCTCTGTGCAGTTCAGGCAAGTTGTAAATGTCCGGAGCCATCTGCGCCATCTGGATGACAGCTTGGTACTGGATTACTCGTTGACTCATAGTGGCCGCGTTGGGATCTGACACGGGGATGATGTCCACCAAGTCGTAGTCAGCCTTCTTTGCTTTGCGTGAGCCGTACTCGGGGTCGTACGTGTAGTCTGGGTCCGTGTAGTCGCGGATAATGTTCTTCAAGAGTTTCAACTCTTGCTTCAAAGCAAAGTGCACACGAGCCTGCACTGCCGTCATCACCTTTAGCTGACGCTCCAGAAGCGCCAGTGTCGTACCCACGGGAGCTTGCGCAGACATGTCAGACACCTTCATGTCAGCAGTCGCGGCAAAGCGACGACCTTCATCAACGATGGTCTGCATCAAGTTAAACAGCGTAGCGCTTGGCTCCTTGTATGGAAGCGGCAAGATGCTGTCACGAATATTGCCAGAAGCAACGTCTACGTCGCGCCACTCTCCCGGGGCAATCGGCGTGTCATCACCCTTAATCCGAAGCCCTCTGGACTTGAGGCCGCCGGGAAGATTAGATAACGTTCCTGCGTCAACCAGTTGACGCATAAGGCTAGTGGCTGACTTGGCAAAACCGCCGATGAGGTGGAAGAGTCCAAAACCATAAGCTCCGAATCCGGGGATGTATTGGTAGTGTACAAAGTGCTGACGCTTGAGGCGTAGGTCATCATCTTCCTTCCAGTTGCGGCGAATGGACAGAATGTCATTTGAACCCTTAATGATTGTGACAACATACGGCAACATGATGCCGGTCTCTTCATCGTCCTCCGTCATGTCCTCGTACCCGTCAAGGTTCAAGTCAACATGACACTCATAGATTGTGTAGCGGTCGTCGTTCAGGTCATTGAAACCTGTCTCTTTGTCCTTGGCTTTCTGAATGTCCGTGCGGTCTTTAGGCGCATCAGGCAACTCGATGTCCAGATAGAACCCCGCCTGCTGAAGCTTAATAATCTCGTTCTTGGTCTTACGCATGACGTGCGTAACACGGTGGCAAGTGTCTAGATCTGTCGCACCGTATGGGAGAAGTATGTCTTCTGCAGGCACAAACATAGAGACTTGACGACCAAGCGAAGGGTCGTAGTACACCTTTTTAAATGCTGAACCTGTAGCTGGAAGTGACCACAGCATGCGCTCGTGCTCTGAGCGGTACTCAGTCATGACCTCCGTCAACTCATGGTTCATGTCCTCCTCAATGTTGGCCGCAATCTCTTTGTTCTCAGGCGTATCTTTGCCCAGAATCTTAGAGCGCACAGGCCCCTGTGCAGGGAACGTCTCCGTGATTGTCTCAGCTTGGAAGCGCACAACCGCTTCTGTAATCATCGGATGGAACACCCCGCAAGCGCCTTGCCATGGCTCTGTTCTCTCCTCAATCTGCAGGCCCAAGAGTTTGAGACCATCAACGTAAGTCTTCTCCCACTCTTTGCGTGACTGCTTATCATTGTCGATGTCAGACACCAAGTCCCCAGCCAAAGACTGCAAGGCACCATCGTCTATATACTCGGCCAAGTTATCGTCAAAGCCTTCTTCCTCTGGCTCGCCCTTGCCGATCTGAATCTCCATACCGTCTATACCAAGGTTGACTTCTTCGGGATCAACAATCTCAATCTCAATTGGGGATTCGTCTTGCGCCAACTCTTCAATACCCGTTGGTTGTTGGAATAGCGCTTTGTCGATGTTCGTTGCCATGTGTGTTCCTAATAGTATTCGTACTTCTTACGGCGGAAAAGTTCGATGTCGTCTTTCTCGTCCGTGTCCAAAGAAATAAAGCCACCTTGCCTAAAGCGTAGCAGCGCCTGTGTTGTCGTATCCACGTAGTCGTCGTGCTCCCCAACTGGGAACGCGGCTAGCTCTTCAATTACTTCCCGTGCCCAGCGTGTATCGGGTGCCCAGACTTTACCACTGCTAAATAAATCCGCAACTGCATTGACGCGCACCATCTTGTCGTTACCGCGACTGGGACTGAACTCCTGAACGGGGATTCCCAACGCCCTGAGTTCCTGAATTAACGGCGCACCAGCAGCCTTCTTCTCCACAATAAACGCGTCGGGCTCCCACTCTTTGTAATGTTTGAGCGCCACCACTTTAAGTTCAGGAAAAGCCATCCTGTCTTTGAATGCATCTAGCAAAACAAGCTGGGGCGTATCGTTTTCTTCCTCGTTGTAGAAGATGCCCCACGTTGTACACGCAGAATAGTCCGAATTGTTCTTAGTTTCAAACGCCGTGTCCCACGACTGGATGATGTATTCACACGTTGGAGGCTCATCGCCCTCCCAGATCCGCCACATCTTGCGGCTGACAATGGCTGAGTTCTCACTTGTTGGCTGCTGCATGTACTGCGCGTTCCAATAGCGTGGATCTATTGAGGCTTTAGTAGATTTGAGTGACGCCAAAGGCCACTGCTCTGGCCATAAAGACTTCTCCGTGTCCTCGTTCTCATTCAAAATGGCAGGAAGCTCCACAATTTCCCACGGAATTGACTCTGGATTGCGGGCTTGGTACTCAATCAGGCGTCCCGTCAGGTCAAGTAGCGACCAACGCGTCATCACAATAATGATCGCACCCCCCGGCATCAGACGCTGGAGCGGTCCAGTCTGAAACCAAGACCAAGCGGTATCAAAAGCCAACCGGGAGTTAATCTTTACATCTTGTTCTGAATGAGGATCATCAATAACAAACAAGTCTGCACCGCGACCGGCAAGTGCGCCGCCCACACCAGCAGCATAATACTGGCCGCCAGCAGAAGTCGACCATTTTCCTGCGGCCTTTTGGTCATCTGCCACCAAAGTTTGCGGAAAAACATCACGGTACTCCTCCGAATCAATCAAGTTACGTACACGCCTACCAAAGTCTTCAGACAGACCCGCAGTGTGCGTGCCCATGATGATCTTCTTATTAGGGTATTTACCTAGGAAGTATGCAGGGAACAGGTAGGAGCTAAATTCGGATTTACCCATACGTGGCGCGATGTTAATAATCACACGCTTCTTCCTGCCCTCAACCACGTCTGTAAATATCTTTGCCAACTTCTTGTGGTGGGGGCCAACCTTAAACCCGGGGTACACCGCTTGGGCAAAACCCAACATGTTTGTCTTAGCTGCCGTCAAACTGGCGCGACGTTCGCGTATTTCCAAATCATCCAATAGTTCAATCTTGTCGTTCAAAGACATAAAGGGGAGCGCCTTCTGGATCGCTTCTATCTCCAACTTGCTGATGGATGTGAACTGTTCAAGATTCATTTGTGGGTTCTTCTTTTTCTGCCACGTCGACTACGTCGATGACACCCATGAACTTGGCCAACTTGTCCTTGATGCGCTGCTCAACTTCAGCGTCTGACATCTCAACCTTCTTGACCTCAATTTGCTCAGTAAAGAGCCCGACCTCCGTGACTTTGCCTAGCGCGATCAAAGCTTTCAAACGGATATTAGCGTTGGGGGATTTTGTTTCTTCAACCAGTTTGGCCACGGTGTAGCCCCTGATTTCCTGCGCCATGTCTATAAACTGCCAGTCATATGCAGCCAACATGCCGGTCAAATGTCTTACAGCCGCTGGGGTTTTTAGTTCCGCGAGGGATGCTTTCTGGTCTGCGGTATCTGTATTGGTGGTCACGGCGTTGAATGCTTTTCGCGCCGCCTGTGTCTGGTGTTGGTTAGCAACCACTTCGTCGTCATCCACGCCAAGCTCAGCTAACCACTGCTCTGTGGCAACTTGCGCCGACAGAACATCACTGGGCGTCGCGTCGTCCAGTTTTTTTAAACCATCCTGAGAGGTGACCTCAGGTTCAAAATGCACCAAGTGATCTAACATGCGTAGGAATCCTTTTCAGTTGCTTCCTCGTTGGCGAGAGTGTACACTCCTTTTCGGCAAGTGTGCAAGTGCTCTTTGGCCTACGGCCAAATTCACTACCGTTCATTTGCTTCTCCTCGATGGATTGTTGCCATCTTTGCCCCGGACTTAAACACCCGGGGCTTTTTTTTGCCACGAGGTTTTTCCAAATTTTTATAAAATTTTATGGGGGTGCTGTGTTTTTGTACAGTATAAGTTAGTTGGATTTTTTAAAATTTGATTTGTGGTTACGAAACAGTGTTCACGTCGCGTGGAGCACGGCACGCCAAAAAGGGGTGGTGGGGGTGTGGTTGGGTTCGAGTGTGGAGGTTTCTCCACAATGTCAATACTATTCCATAACACATTGTGGTATACTAGATGCATCGGTTGGGGATTGCCTAGCCGATAGGTTGCCTCGCCCGTCTGCGAGGTTTTTCTTTATGGGAGTTCGTTATGAACCAGTTCAATCTCTATCTAGTCGCTATCGGCAAAGCATTGGCAACCAACGCCAAGGTTGGTGTCGCATTGAAAGCCTTCAAGCCTATCTACGACAAAGCTACACCCGAGAAGCAGTTCGAGTATCGCTTCGCTATTGCCGTGTTAATTGGCAAGCACTATGCCTGCGAGACTCGCGAGAGTGTCTATCGTGGTGAAAAGACTATCGCATGGGACGGCGACAACAAAGAGTTGGCAAGGGCGGCAATGAAATACTATTTCCCCTTGAAGCCACGTAGTGCTAGCAACAACAAGTCAGACCCAGTAGCAGAGTTGCTCAAGAAGTTCAATGCACTCAGCGCAGGCGAGAAGCGTAGATTCCTCAAAGCAATCTAAGTGTGGAGAATTCTCCACAGTTGTTTTCGTAATCTCAGCGGGCGAGGTCTGCCCGCTGTTTCATTTAATGTCAAACGGAGTATTCATCATGAGCGACAAGCTATTCATCTTCTGCCTAACCATCTGCGCTTGCGTAGCCCTTGGCTATGGATTCGACACAGACGGCTACTACTTACGCCAAGCACTTCTTGTGCTTGCAGGCTACACCATCGCAGGTGTTTTCTTCATCATCAACTCCAACAGGGACTAAACATCATGAGCAACAAGAACAAACACTACGCCCTCTCTCAAATGAAAGAGCTACGCAAACAATTCGTAGAGATGCGTGACCAATGGGCGAAAGACCCACGAGCAGTCATCGAACACAAAGCTAAGCTTCGCGAGCAATACAACTACGAAGCACAACAAGAGTGGGACACCATCAAGCGCCAGTCCAAACAACTGCGTGACAAGCGACAAGCAGGCAAGCAATCCCGCCTGTTCTAACTGTGGAGAATTCTCCACATTCATCTCTCCACAACGTATTGTGGAGAAGTGAGGCAAAAGTGTTGTATTTTCGCACATACCCACCACTTGACACAACTGGACACACACGCGGGTATCCCGCAAGCCGCGTATTTACTAGCGATTGCGATGTCCACGTCCACAATACCTACATATATAAATACAATTTTCATTTAGATATATATATCTGTATGTTACTGGGTGTGTCTTGTTGTTCATCTTTTCAAGTTAGCCTTAGTGTTCTTGAAAAATGGTAGGTATTGTGGTCAGACATGGTATAACACCAGTGTTTATGCGGCTCTCAGCTGACCCACATATAGTGGGCCAGTACACACAAGTGGTGGGCCAGTTACAAAACCAAGTGGGCCAGTTAGCCCCAACCTGTAAGGCATTAGTATGCAAATCAAAACGTGCGCTAAATGTGGGGAGTCGCGCCCCCTCAAGCATTTCACCTACCTCGCCACGTATGCACAGTCAAAAGCATGGGGCAGAGCAGGCAATGTGCGTATGGAGTTAACCTCCAAGAACTGCAAAGACTGTCGACCCAAACGCAAACCGCCCATGAAACTCAGCGCCAAAGAGATACACAACAGGGTGCAGACAGGCGACATGAACGAGGGCATGGCCAACTACCTCCGCGCCAAACAAGAACAGAACGAGCGCAACGCACAAGCTATCGCATCCCGCAAGCGATGGCTTAAAGAGTGGAAGGCCGAACTCAAGGACGCCTTAGCCCCCATAGCCCGCGAGATCATCAGCGCAAGGAACACATGGACATACGCCAGAGACAAGGGCTATGTAGATAAGGCCACCTTTTATCACGAGTACATGGGGATGCTCAAGAGGGCAAAGGAATATGCCGAGTACAGCCACGCGTTACACCCACGCCGCCCTGCTAGCGCAGAGTGGGACGATTACATAGAGCCCGAGGTATTCACCAAGATAAGAGATATGTGGGCGGCATTGCCTCCCATATTTAAGCAGAGCAGAACACCACTGCTCATAACGTACCGCCCAGAGATGGGCATAAACCAAGGAGAGAAAGCATGAAAACATATACCGCAACTGTGATGATTAACTTTGCCGTTGAAGTGGAGGTGGAAGCTGAGAACGAGGACGATGCGCGTCAACTGCTAGATGAGAAAGCGTGGGAGTCCTACTTCAAAACAACTGGCGAGTCAGAACTGTATGACTTTATGGAGGTAAAAAATGCTGATAACTAAGCCAACAAAGAAAGAGTGGATGCGGTGGGCTAAGAACAATGAGTTCATCTACAAGCCCAAGCCATTCAAGTTCAGACCCCCACGCATCAAGCCTATCAAAGAGGACGACTACCAACTGCTCGACTTCCTGATGTGCCTTGCGGCATACGACTTGAAGGGGTTCACATCGTCCGAGTTCACGGCGGGTAGTCTCAGCTACCTACTACGCACCTATGGGGAAAACTTCACGCTCATGGGGCACAACATCTACAAGTACCACTTAACGGAGATACGCAATGCATACTAAATGGGAGATTCTAGAAAGGGCGGTGGTGCTAGTCGCCATCATTGTTTTAATCCTTGACTTGTTCTACTGGAGAGGAGGGTAGTAGAGAGAACGGTCACTTCTTATTTTGTGGAGAATTCTCCACACTTCGTTTATCAATTTATTTTTTTGGAGATTTATTATGGAACAATCAATCACAGTCGACGTAGCAAACGGCAACCCACCAACAGCACAAGTCCCCTCACCGCTGTTGACCTCGCTGTTAGCGGTGCTTGAGGAACACATCAGCAACATCGTCATCGCTCAGGTCACGCGCATCTTGGTCAGTCACACGACCATGAAGATGATCGACGAGGGCTTCAAGCAACACATACGCGAGGTAGCCCTAGAGGTTGTGGAGACAGCAATCAGTAATCACACCGACGAGGAGTATCACATCGGTGAGGATGCCATCACAGACATAGCAACGAGTGCAGTTGAAGATCACGACTTCGACAGTCAGATCAGCGATGCAGTCAACGATGCGATCAACGACTTCGACTTCACAGATGTCATCACGGCGTCCATCAAGGACAACATAACCTTCTCTGTATCAGTAGACTAATGGAGGAACCATGGAAACAACAACGCAACTTCTTGCGTTCGATGAACTCAACGCCTACGGCAAAGCTAATGCTATGTCGCGGTACAACGATGCGCCAGATGACTGGGCAGATGAGATCATCGCTCGTGCTAAACAGGACGGCCCCGAGAGGGGCTTTGAGATAGACGAAGTAGCATGGTCGGGCTTCTCATCGCAAGGTGATGGCGCTTCGTGGACAGGTATGGTGCGCTTATATCGCTTCATTGATTATCACAACCATCCTGACAACCACGACTACACACAATACTTTGTGCTGAACGAACTCGTCAGAGAGGGGTGGACAGACTCACACGTTGGTGTATCTCGCAGTGGCTTCTACTACAACCACAGTGGCACGATGCGAGTAGAGGACATCAGCGAGAGCTTCTACAACGCGGACGGCGACTCATGCATAGACGCAGGGATACTTGAAGGTGCGAGTGTGCAGGCGCTTATGAATTCCATAAGTGTGGACGAACGACTGAATGAACTACATCAATGGGTAGAGAACGAGGCGCGTAACTATGCCAACGAGATCTACTCACAACTGCGTGATGAGTACGACGAGTACGCAAGTGAAGAACGCTTCAAAGAAGTGTGCGACATCAACGGATGGCGCTTTGACGTTAACGGATATTTACAGGAGGAATAATCATGGGATATAGATCAGACGTAGCGTATGTTATTAAGTTCGATGACATAGAGACACGCGACAACTTCGTAACGCTGATGCTTGCGAAGAATGATAAGCACATAACAGAGGCAATCAATGAGTGTGAGTATGGGTATACAGATGACCCGATCATCACGTTCAAAGAGACAGACTTGAAGTGGTACGACAGCTTTGAGGATGTGCAAGCACACCAAAACTTAATGAAGTATGCAGTAGAAATTTATCAACACAAAGGAGGGAGGTATAGATTCATCAGCGTAGGTGAGGATGGCGCTGAGCAGTTCGACGAGGACGATAACGAGAATGATTTGTATGACTACATCACAACAGTTCATGCAATAGAGACAAGTTTCCCACGCATCCCCACAGGGGAATCAACTTTAACAACACAGGAGTAATTATCATGGCATACGTATGTAGAGATTATGAACAAGCAGTAGGCACATTCGCCTTCCGCAAAGCAGTACGCAGTAGTGCGTGGCAACCCAACGAGCGACCACTTGACCCCAAGCCACGCTCAGAACACAAGCTCATCGAGGGCAGTAACGAGTATGGTAAATACTTCGACGTCAAGCTGTATCAGACTGTGATGGCGCGGTTCTACGAGCCCAAGGTAGAGGACGGCAAGCGTGTCGAGCGTAGGTTGTACATGGGTGACTCATCACAGACCAGTAAGCAGTTCATGTATCACACGCTACGCGTTGACGTTGGTGCGAACAGGCAACGTGACAGCGATGACATGTATAGCGATGAGTCAATCATCATGCCTATCTACACCGAGCACTTCATGAAGGATGAGGGTGTGATGTTTAGTCTCGACGCTGTGTTTGTCGATGGTGTGCTAGACCCCGCACGCTCACGACACACACCGCACTACCGACTAGTCGCGGACACCGATGTCCGCAAGTTTAAGCAACGTGTTGCCGCACACTTCGAGCCCTACATCATGCTTGCACAGATGCGTATGCCAGAGTTCAGAGCTTCGTGCGACATCAACTATCGCCTCGGTGTTAAGTTCGGCGGTGAGGGATTTAATCGTGCTTACTACATGGCGATACAAGAGATGTGGACTGACCCCGAGCCACGACAAGGGGACATCGACGTGTTCTTTGCGATGTGTCAGAAAGCCTACGACATCATCGCATCCAAGCGCGGTATGCAACAGGCAGACTTTCAAGTCGGGGGCTCTTGGTATAGCCGACAGAACGGCAATCAAAATAGCACAGTCGACGAGCTAGCCAAGCCCATCGAGATGACTGAGTTCAGGCGTGCCATCCTTGACAGGATACACAAATACGTTGGTAGCAACTCAATGAAGAAACCAGAGGAGGTGAAACAATTCCCGAAACATTCTGAATACCCACGTTCTAACATTCACACCTAAGTAACCTTAGGGTTTCCGCTAGGTTGTCAAGTCTTTGACAACCTATGCTATAATTTCTTTAAACAAAACAGGAGAAGCACTATGAGCTATGAGAAGATGACTCTCAATCAGAGAGTCCAAGCCGCAAACATTGACTGTATGCGTCACCCTAAGTTCGCCTTGCTGTCGGGCGTCATCATGCTAGGTAAGAGCGAGGTGTCTACCAAGATACGTACTGCCGCTACCAATGGGCGTGACAAGAAGTATGGCGCAGACTTCATTGCCCCACTCAACCGCAAGCAGATGCGCTACCTTGTACTGCACGAGAACTTTCACGTTGCCCTCAAGCATTGCATCTTGTTCAAAGAGCACACACGCAAGATGCCTAAGCTTACCAACATAGCGCACGACTATGTGGTCAACGCATTGATCGAGGAACTTGACCCTGACTTCAAGTTTGTCGAGCGTCCTACTGAGTCGTTGTGCATTGATCGCAAGTACTTCGGTTGGTCATTCCCGCAGGTACTCAACGACATGCTCAAGAATGGGCGTAAGGAACCCAAAGAGGGTGAGGGCGATGGCGATGGTGATGGCGGTGACTTCGATGAGCCCCTCGATGCGCATGAGGATGGCGAGTTCGATGACAACCCAGTCGAGCAAGAGAAGCTAGGCAAGCAGATCGACGATGCCAATCGTCAGGGCGAGATACTTGCACGTAAGCTTGCGGGTAAAGAGGGCGGTGGTCGTGACATCTTAGGTACTGCCAAGGAACGCATGACTGACTGGAAGCAAGCATTGCAGGAATGGATTAGCGCTATCTCTGCGGGCGATGACAACTCTCGATTCTGTCCTCCCAACAAACGCTTGCTCGCTTCGGGCTTCGTTATGCCATCGCACTTCACAGAGTCAGTCGGTGAGTTGATACTTGCTGTCGACACATCGGGTTCTATGTATCCGTACTATCGTCTGTTGTTCGGTGAGATCGCTCGCATCTGCAACATCACCAAGCCTGCGGGTGTGCGTGTGTTGTGGTGGGACACTACTGTATGTGGTGACCAAGCCTTCAAGCCTGCTGACTACGAACAGATCGCTTCGCTCATGAACCCCAAGGGCGGTGGCGGTACTACTCCTGATGTTGTTGTCGACTACATCAAGGAACACAAGATCGACGCTCGGGCAATCGTCTGGTTAACAGATGGTTACCTTGGTTGCGATACCCCGAATACCCCAATGCCATCTCTGTGGGGTGTGGTAGAGAACGAGTCATTCGTTCCTACCTATGGCAAAGTCTTGCACATTTCTGTTTAACTTAAATCACTGGAGAAATTTATCATGAACCAATTCTTATCTGCATCACAAGTTGTTTCCCTCGTTGCCGCTATCGGTGACAAGCGCACAGTAATCGTGGAGGGCGAGAACGGCATCGGCAAGACTGCCCTGTTCCATGCGCTACGCAAGCTACCCAAGTTTGCTGACCACATCGCTGTGCAACCTATTGACTGCACTCAGTTGTCTGACGGCTCTGTGTGGATGCCTGACCTCGATCGTGAGAATGGCGTGTCTCGTGAGTTACCCAACGAGCGCTTCGGTGTTAGTGCGTTCAACCAACTTGGTGTCAACAACTCCAAGCCTATCCTCGTAGGTCTTGATGAGATCGCCAAGGCACCGCAGTTCATTAAGAACGTACTAGCCCCGATCATCTATGAGCGCAGGGTCGGCAACTTAAGCATGCCTGAGGGTAGCGTTGTTGTGTGCTTCACCAATCTATCCATCGAGGGTCTTGGTGACTCCATCCAAGCACACTTACGCAATCGTCTTGTGTTCGTCAAGATGCGTAAGCCTAGCGCTGACGAGTGGGTCAAGTGGGCTACTGACAATGGCGTCAACCCAATGATTATTGCTTTCGTTAGCAACGAGCCACGCGTTATGCAATCGTTTCTTGACTACGAGAAGGGCGGTATGTTCGAGGGCAAGGACTTGTCCAAAGACAATGGCTTCATCTTCAACCCCAAGTCTACGCAACTTGCGTACGCTACACCTCGCTCGTTGGTTGCCGCTAGTGACATCCTCGATGCGGGTCTTGGTGTTCTCGATGACGAAACACTTGAGGCGGCTCTCAAGGGTACTGTCGGTGCTACTACGGCAGAGGCATTGTCATCGTTCATTCGCTTCGGTCGCGAGATCTGCGAGTACTCTCGCGTTATCAAATCACCTGACACAGCACCGCTGTCCGACAACCCTACGGCGCAGTTGATTCAGGTATTCCAGTTCGTTACTCGCGTAGCGGACAGGACAGAAGCAGAAGCCATCGTCAAGTACGTGTGGCGTATGCGTGCAGAGATGCAGTCAATCTTCTGCAACACAGTAGCAACAAGTCAGCGTGTGGCTATGTTCGCTACGATCAATGAGTTCGGTCGCATGTTAGCCGAGCACAAAATCTTTTTCTCAACCAAGTAATGCGAAAGAAGAAAAAGAAACCTGTACCACCACCTATTGCGTATCACGCTAGATGGTGGCCTAACGACCCTGTTCGCAAACGCGCATCAATCCAAATTAAACGAGGCGCTGACGTAGTCTACGAAGTTTGGTTTGATGACATCAACGAACAGGAACTGCAACAAATGGAATCCGTAATCTTAGACCTTTATATAGTAGGAGTTAATCATGAATACAACTAGTACCCCCCGCCTCAACATCGACACATGCGCAATGCTTGTGGAGTTCAACGCTTCTGTGTGGACAGCACGCAAGCTAGACAAGACTACCACCAACGAAGTGGTGGCAAGCAAGAACGCGGGGGCTAAAGATGCCGCCCGTGTCAACAAGCACCTGCTCGCAGGTCGCACCGAGTTGGACATCATCCAACAAGCGGTCGGTCGCGCACGTCAATTCGTGTACGACAACACAGCACCTTGGTCTGACTCAGGTCTGCGTCTCTTACCTACTATCAACTTCATGAAGTTCACTGAGCGCATGAATGACTTCGAGGAAGAGATGGAGACATTGGTCAAGGCTTTCGTTGTTATCTACCCTACGCTTATCACAGCGCAGGCATTGGCTCTCGGTGATATGTTCAAGAGAGATGACTACCCCACCGCTAATGAGATGATGACTAAGTTCTCATTCCGCGTTAACTACATGCCTGTTCCATCATCGGGTGACTTCCGCGTAGACGTAGGCAATCAAGCACAGGCAGAACTCAAGGCTCGCCTTGAATCTCTGACACAGGAACGCATCGACTCTGCTATGGCAGATGTGCGTGAGAGACTTAGCACCCACCTCAAACGTATGTCGGACAGATTGACTACTGACTACATTGGCGGTGAGGCTAAGCAAAGACGCTTCCACGACACGCTTGTCGATGGTGCGCTTGAGTTGTGTGATCTCACCAAGGCATTGAACGTAACCAATGACGTAGCCCTTGAGACTGCACGTAGTCAGTTAGAGCAGTTGCTTGTGGGTGTTACGCCTGCTGATCTGCGCAAGAACGAGGCTATCCGTCAAGACGTCAAGAAGAACGTAGACGCCATCCTCGACAAGTTCAACTTCTGAAAGGTACATCATGAACACACATTACCTAACACACGTTCGTCGCATCTTTGCTACATACGATGCACCACCCGAAACCATCCGCAGTTACCAACGCCAATGGGTACGAGCTATCCGCAGGCTCGGTGACAAGTGGTTGGTTGCTCGCCCAGTCCCCCGCTTGGAGGTGTGATGCGATTCCGTCGCCATGCTACACCCAAGAAGTATCTGTCTGAGGCAGAGGTAGAGAGTCGTCTGTATGGCGCACCTCTGCCTGACCTACTTAAGAACACGCGCCCCCTTAGTGGGGGTGCGTTGGAAGCAAAAGAAATTATCAACAAACTACAAGGAACAAATAAGAAAGGAACGGTCATGCCTGATCTTCAGTCAGCTTTAAAAAATGCAATCGAAACGTGGGAACCCACCCCCACCAACAAACCAGTTCAGCAACAACCCGAGGAGAAACCTATGCCAAAAGCACCATTTGCAATTCAGAACAACGTCACCCGCGTAACCTTTGACTATATAAAGTTACACCCGGGCACTACCGCCTCCGCCGCGAGTCGTGACCTCATCAAACACGGCTACAAAGAGTCATCGGTTACCGCACTCATGGCTCAATTCGTCCGCGCTGGTCTGGCTACTCGCGATAACAACCACGGCTATCGTGTTACTGTGGACGAGTATGTACCTATGAAGGCGAGCGCTAAGTACGCAAAGAAGACTGCAACCAAGGCGAAGCCTGCGTCTAAACCCAAAGCCACCGAGCCACAGAGCGAAGGCATTGCCGCCCTCCAACCCGAAGCTACCGCCAAACGCATCGTCAATACAATTGTGTTTGGTAAGACTCCACAAGACGTTATCAAGAACATGACTGTCTTCCAAGCCAAAGAGTTGTACGAGTACCTCAAGAAGTTGTTCGGAGGTTAAGATGAAAGACAAAAATACACCGGCATTTCCGTTAGTTGCGGAAGATCACACTGGCATGATGATAAACATGGGTATGTCCCTGCGCGACTACTTTGCCGCGCAAGCATTGCAAGGCTTGGTTACTAATGAAGGCGCGAGTTCGTCGGCAAGATATGCAGAGATAGCTTATCTGCTCGCAGACGCAATGATGGAGGCACGCAAGCCATGACGGAATCAGAAAGAGAACTTGACCTACAACTTGCAGATGTGATGTCCGAAAACAAAAGACTTAAACGCATAGAGCAAGCCGCGCAAGCTGTGTTAAATGCGTTCAGTAATGGTATCGACTACGACACATGGGACAAAGCTCTTGATAAACTAGAAGCGGTGTTGAAAGAAAAGTCGTGACTTGGCCTTTCCCACCATTTCCTAATCCGAAGGACAAGGGCACTCGCGTGCCCAAGTTCAACCCTGACAACCATGAGGACGCACCGCTATGAGTAGCTTACATGTAACTATATACACCCGAAGCAACTGCCCAAATTGTGATTCTGCAAAGAAGTTGTTGCAAACCCACGGCATCGAGTACATCGATGTTGACATAGAACTTGGGGAGAGGCTTGCCAACTTCCTTAAAGAGTTCCCTGATGCGCGTCAGATGCCGCAGATCTTTATCAACGACCAACGTGTTGGTGGGTTAGCGGGATTGCAAGCCGCGCTGAAACAACTGGGTAAAACGTGAAGAGTAATCACAACACTATTCGAGAGTTGTTGAAACGACACCCCGATGGTTTGAAGTCAAGCGATATAGCCGAGCTTACTGGCATAGATAAACGCGTTGTCAACAAAGCATTGGAGGGTGTGTTTGGTGTGTACGTTGATCGGTGGGAGAAGTCAACTTACCGCAACACATTAGCCAGAATTTGGGTCGTCGTTGACGTACCCGAGAACTGCCCGAAACCAAACCACACAGGCAGAAGAACCAAATTAAATTCAAAGGACTGACGTGTTCACGATAAGACGATTTGTGCAAGCCTAGTAGATGCGACCACACTTTGTCGGCAACAAGGGACGTCAAGTCCTTTGAATAAACTCTCTTGTTGTCACTCCCCACCGCGATACGAGGGGGCGCGGAATCTACTTAGCCCCCTCACCTAATTTAACTGGAGAAGCAAATGGACACACATGACTACTACAAAAACAGCGTTACCAACGGCATAGATGAAACCATGTTCAAGGATGCGATGCGCTACCGCAAGATGCGAGAGTTCCTTGACACAATGGTCATCATGGACAAAGACAAAGGTGCCATGCACTTTGAGGACAGCAAGGACTTAGATACATACGTTGACCAGTGGCGCAAGAGCAGATCGCTACTCACACCCGCAAGTATCACAGCGCACGCGTTGCAGATACTAGAAGGCCAACTTGCAATGACAACGAAGGAGTCAAGGAAATGACAAGCAACCCATATAACTACGGCAAAGCGCCAGTCAGGGAAGAAGGCATGCCAGTGTGGGAGCAAGGGCCTAGAACCCCCGCAGAAGAAATTGAAATGCTAAATCAGCAAGTCAAGCAGTTGAATCGTTACCGCTACATATACAACAGACTGGCGCAGATTGCCAGTGAAGGCCACCTCATGTTTAACCATCCACAACAGGGGTTCATATTGGTTGAAGATTTAGAAACGTACATGATGGAGAAACTATGACGCCCGAGGTAAAGGTAAAGAGACAGATTAGAAAAATCTTGGATGAGTTGGGCGTGTACTACGCCATGCCCATCGGAACAGGATACGGGAACTCAGGGGTACCTGACTTTCTTGTATGTGCTGGCGGCAAGTTCGTCGGCATTGAAGCGAAAGCCGGTAAGGGTAAGACCACCGCGCTACAAGAAGCCCATCTAAGCCGCATACGTGGCGCAGGGGGGATAGCCGTTGTCGTCAATGAGGACAACATACATACTTTAAAGGAGGTTTTATCATGAGCGAAGCAATGTCACAAGAAGAGTTAGAGCATCGAGTTATGCGTATGTCAGACGAAGAGCAGGCGCACTTCAAGCTGTTGATACACAAGTTGGCGATGTGTTATGGAGAAGGCAGGGCGCAAGGCGTTGTCATCATTGGCCGCGCAGAGGATGCGTTTGCAGGAGTCGTTACCCTAAACTGTAACGAGATGGAGGCGTCGCAACTCATGTTGGCGGCAAACGATTTTTTCGGCTTTTTAAATCTCATGGACGCACCACCTAAGGAGAACTTCAATTGACTGACTGCCCAAACTGTGAGTACCACAAGAACCGCGCCGCCAGATGGCGAGCCGAAGCCTATGCGCAAGCAGGGCATGATGTGATTGAGCGCCCTTGGATTGGCTTGACCAGTGAAGAAATTGGAGAGATCTATCGTGCGGGTTGGTCTAATAACATGGACTTTGCCCAAGCCATTGAAGCAAAACTCAAGGAGAAGAACACTTGACCAAACCATTTGACAAAATAATAACCATCGACTTTGAGACGTACTGGGACAGCAAAGAGTACACACTCAGCAAAATGACAACAGAGGAGTACATACGCCATGAGAAGTTTAAACCGTTCGGAGCCTGCGTACATGAATATGGAAGTGCTGAACCTATTCGATGGTTCGGAGACGCAAAGCTACGTGAATACCTTAGTGGGGTCGACTGGGGACGAACCGCAGTGCTTGCCCACAACGCACAGTTCGATGTATCAATTATGGAGTGGCAATACAACGTACACCCCTGCTTCATCTTCGACACCTTATCAATGGCGCGTGCTCTACGCGGCGTGGAGGTTGGCAATTCCCTCGCGAAACTCGCCGAAGCTTTTGGTCTTCCCGAAAAAGGGAAAGCCGTATATCAAACTAATTCTGTCGTTGATCTATCTCCGGAAATGGAACGAGAGTTAGCTGAGTATTGCAAGCATGACGTGTTCTTGTGTGAAGAGATATTCAAACGCTTAGGCGCAGGCTACCCTGCGAAAGAGCTACGGCTCATCGACATGACGCTCAAGATGTACACGCGTCCGCTGTTACTGTTAGATCAACCAATGTTAATCAAGGCACTAGCCGAGGAAGGAACTGCTCGTGAACAACTATTACAGAGGCTCGGCGTGGAGGATGCTGAGTTGGCATCGAACCCAAAGTTTGCTGAACTACTTACGAAACTGGGCGTTGTTCCGCCTACAAAGACGAGTAAAACCACAGGCAAGACAACGCTTGCCCTCGCGAAGAACGATGCCCTCTTCCAGACGTTGCTCAACAGTGAACGTGAAGACGTTGCCCTACTTTGTCAAGCGCGTCTTAAGGTTAAATCAACCACTGAACGGACGAGAGCGCAAAGGTTTCTCGACATTGGCAAACGTGGTACGCTTCCGGTGCCGCTCTCTTACTATGGCGCACAGACGGGGCGGTGGACGGCGGCCAAAGGCAGTGCCATCAACATGCAGAACCTCAAGCGAGGTTCATTCTTACGCAAAGCAATTATGGCTCCCGATGGGCACCAACTCGTTGTCGGCGATCTTTCGCAGATTGAGCCGCGAGTCCTTGCGTGGCTTTCCGACTACCAAGATATGCTTGAGATTTTCAGGCGTGGAGGCGACCCTTACGCGGCGTTCGGCAGTCAGATGTTTAACATCCCCAATCTCACCAAAGAGTCTCATCCGGACTTACGGCAGTCGGCAAAGAGTGCGCTTCTTGGATGCGGCTATGGACTCGGTTGGGCTTCCTTTGCGTCCCAACTACTTGTCGGATTCCTCGGGGCACCGCCTGTGCGGTATTCGCGGGACTTTGCAAAGCAGTTAGGCGTTGACTCTGAGTATGCGCAAGCGTTCGTGAAGCTCAATGATATTGATGACAAGCTGTTTGATATACCACACACTTGCTCAACTGAAGATCTTCTGAACCATGTGATTGCATCCAAAGCTATCATAGATACGTATAGGAATACTGCGTACCCTGTTGTAGCGTTCTGGAGTCTCTGTGAAACAGCTTTACACAGGGCGCTTGTCAAGGGTGAAGAACTGGTGTATAAATGTATTACGTTCCGCAAAGGTGAGATAGAATTACCAAACGGAATGAAGTTGTTGTACCCTGATCTTCGCTATGAGAAGGACGACAAAGGTAGGAGCCAAGCAGTCTACGGGCCACACGCTACCAAGTTGTATGCAGGGAAAATAACGAACAACATTACGCAGGCATTGGCACGTATTGTTATGACGGATGGTATGTTGAGGGTATCAAAGAAGTACCCGATCGCAGGCACAGTGCATGATGAACTGATTGCTGTTGTACCTGACGATGAAGTGGTTGACGCTAAGACTTGGGTCTTGGCGCAAATGACTATGGAGCCGCCCTACATGAAGGGTATTCCATTGGACGCTGACGGTGGCGCTCACCGGAGATATGGGTTAGCAAAAAACTAGGAGAAGCAATGCAGATACCAAAACGCATACAAGTTGGCAACACTGAGTACGCCACAATCATGGTCAATAAAGCCAAGCGACAAGATACGTTGGGCACAATCGACTACACACACGGCATCATCTGGCTTGCCAAGAGAGATGCTTACGGCAACAAGTTAGACAAAGCAGAACTGGCCGACTCGTTCTGGCATGAGATGACTCACGCTGTACTACACGACATGAAGCACGAGCTATGTAGTGACGAGAAGTTTGTTAATGCTTTTGCCAAGCGCCTTTCTTCTGCAATCAACTCAGCACAACTATGAAACAACCCGCATGGTCACACTCAGCCCTCAAAGATTTTGAGGGGTGCCAACGCCGCTACCAAGAGGTCAAGGTCTTGAAGAACTACCCGTTCACCGAGACTGAGGCAACACGTTACGGCAATCAGGTACATGAAGCTATTGAGCACTACATTGCAGAGGGCAAACCAATACCCGCTGAGTACTCACAGTTTCAACCTGTGGTGGACGCCATGCTGAAGAAGAATGGGCGCAAGCTAGCCGAGTATGAGATGGCGCTGACTGTCGACCTCAAGCCTACTGGTTGGAAAGCCAAGGACGTATGGGTGCGCGGCATTGCCGACATTCTCATCATCGACGACGACAACCTAACCGCTTGGGTGGGTGACTGGAAAACTGGCAACAACAAGTATCCCGATAGAGATCAGCTTGTTCTGATGTCGCTCATGGTGTTTGCCCACTTCCCACACATCCGCAAGGTTAACTCCGCGTTGCTGTTCATTGTGAAAAATGATATGGTCAAGATGTCGATGGCGCGAGAAGACGTCGACAAGCACTGGTGGGACTATCGTGAGCGTACAGCGCGGCTTGAGGCTAGCTTTGCCAATGACGTGTGGAACCCAAACCAAACACCGCTATGCGGTTGGTGTCCAGTAAAGACTTGCGAGTTCAACAAGAAACATTGAAAGGAAAATCATGCCTTATGTAAACAAACCTCGCCCGTACGCAAAAGAGTACGAGCAATACGATGGCACACCGATGGTCAAGAAGAAACGTGCCGCACGAAACAAAGCGCGATCAATCATGGAGAAAGAAGGACTAGTACACAAAGGAGATGGAAAAGATGTCGACCACAAAAGAGCGCTATCAAAAGGGGGAAAGACAGTACGCTCGAATCTCCGCGTCAAAGACGCGAGCGCAAATCGCTCGTATGCAAGAAAGTCAGATCACTCTATTAAGTGACATACCTACTGCAAGACTTATCGATCTCTGGGTAGCGCGTTGGGGGCATGACTGGGTTGACTTGTTAGAAGTAACAGAAGACCAGTTTTTCCAAGACGCGTATACCAGAATGAGAAGAGAAGGTGAGCTTGAGGTTCACTTCCTAACCGACCGCTCTAAGTACGTGTGTCGTAATCCAAAATAAATCAAGGAGAAGCAAATGGGAAAAGTAAAACAGACAATTCAGCTAACCGCAACTGAGATTGCTCTTGCTAAGAAGCTAGGGGTTAGCGCTCAAATGTACGCACACGTTACGGGAAAAAAGTCCGCAATAACCATGACAACCTTTAACCCTAACGAAGACCCTGTGTACTCGATACCTTTATCAGAGTTAGTCAACTTGTGGCGTGCGCGTTACGGAGATACGTGGGTAGATGTATCAGAGATAGAAGATGACTTTTGGTCTGACGCATCCGCACGCTTGCACACAAACAAAAAGATGGAAGAGCTAAACCATCATTCAGACAACTCGCCGTGGGCTAGGTTGAAGGAAGATGCGTAATGCAAATCGTTGACAACAAAGCGCTTGTACTACGCACGCGCAACCCAAACAAGTACGCGATCATTCCTAAACACAAAGTTCTTTCCGAAGACAACGGCATCTATGAAGTCGCGGTGTACTGGGGTTTAGATGAAGCAAGAGTGCTACGCAATCTTGGTGTGAAGGATGTGCCGTCGCCCATCACTAGGCGCTACGACTGGCCGGGAAAGTTTATACCAATGGCTCACCAAATAGAGACAGCGGCTTTCCTCACATTGAATCGTAGAGCGTTTTGTTTTAACGACCCCGGAACGGGCAAGACTTTGTCTGCGCTATGGGCGGCTGACTTCTTGATGAAGCGTGGTGAAGTTCGTCGCATACTTATTCTCTGCCCCTTGTCCATCATGCATAGCGCATGGGTGGGTGACATCAACCGCAGTGTTATCCATCGCTCTGCCATTGTCGCGCACCATGCTCAAGCTAGTCGGCGTATTGAAATGATTCAGCAAGACTATGAGATCGTGATTGCCAACTACGATGGCTTGAACTTGATCGCATCTGAGATCAACGCAGACGGACGCTTTGACTTAGTGATTGTCGATGAAGCCAACGCATACAAGAACCCATCAACACGCAGATGGAAAACACTTGCGTCAATCATCAAGCCTGAGACGTATCTGTGGATGATGACTGGTACGCCTGCATCGCAGTCACCAGTAGATGCTTATGGTTTGGCGAAGTTTGTTAATCCAAGCGGTGTGCCTAAGTTCCAGACATCGTGGCGCGACAAGGTCATGAACAAGATCAGCATGTTTAAGTGGGCACCAAAGGCCAACGCAAAAGAGCTTGTGTACGATGCGCTTCAACCTGCGATACGTTTTACCAAAGACCAGTGCCTAGACTTACCACCAGTCATCACAGTCACACGCGAAGTACCGATGACTGCACAGCAAGCTAAGTACTACAAACTACTCAAAGAGCAAATGCTTTTCCAAGCTGCCGGAGAAACAATCAGCGCAGTCAATGCAGGCGTTGCTGTTAACAAGCTACTACAAATCAGTTGTGGTGCCGCGTACACAGACGAGAAGGAAGTTGTGGAGTTCGATGCCGCGCCTCGCCTTGGTGTACTGGAGGAGGTATTAGAAGAGACATCGCGCAAGGTCATCATCTTTGCTTTGTTCCGCTCTAGCATCGACACCATCGTCAAGTACCTCACCAAACATGGCTATGCCGTTGACCAGATTCATGGCGACGTGTCAGCAACCAAACGTGGTCAGATCATCAACGACTTTCAGACTACCGACAACATCCGCGTACTGGTGTTGCAACCACAAGCGACAGCCCACGGGATTACCCTAACTGCCGCTGACACAGTTGTGTTCTTTGGTCCCCTTATGTCAGTAGAAATGTATACGCAGTGCATAGCACGAGCCGACCGCAAAGGTCAAGACTCCGACAAAGTTACTGTGGTACACATTGAGTCAAGCCCTATTGAGAAGAAATTATTTAAGGCAATGAATACAAAAGTTTCCGATCACGCTTTGCTTGTCGGCATGTTCGACAGTGAAGTAAAAAATATTTAAGAAAGGAGTTGCAAATCAATTCAGTCGTGCTATGCTGTCAAACCATTGACAATAAAATAATTCAAGGAGAAGTAAATGTTAAACATAGATGATGAGGAACCTGCTCCTCAGGAAGCACCGACAGACGTCACTGTCCCCATGGACAAGTTGGCGAAAGTGTACCGCAGGATGCAGTCGCGCATACAAGAGTTAACTACTCAGTATGAGTCTGAGATCGAGGACATCAAGCGTCAGCAAGACGTTGTGAAGATCGCGCTCAAAGACCAGATGCTCAAGCTTGGCGTATCAAGTGTACGCACAGACCAAGGCACAGTAGTGCTGTCTACCAAGACACGCTACAACACACAGGACTGGGACTCGTTCAAAGAGTTCATCAAGGAACATGATGCGTTGGACTTGTTGGAGAAGCGTATTGCGCAGACCAACATGGCTACGTTCTTGTCTGAGAATCCCAGTCTAGTACCCGCAGGGCTTAACTCTTTAACAGAGTACGCCATTTCAGTTCGTAAACCAACTAAGTAATCAGGAGAAAACTATGAGCAATGTAGCTCTATTCAACCCATCCCAAGCCCCCGCGTTCGCAAAGAACCGCACAGCGTTGTCCCCTATTGCCCGAGCCCTAGCCGGTGGTGCAGTCGGTGGCGGCACTAAGAGCATCTCCATCAAAGGCGGTGTGTTTCGTTTGAACGAAGGCGGCAAAGAGATTGCCGCTATCGAAGAGCGCTACCTCGACGTAGTGATTGTCAATGCCGCGCCTGATGTTTCACGCGTGTTCTATGCCAAGGCTTACGATGGTGAAGCCAGCGCTCCCGACTGCTGGTCACAAAACGGCAAGATGCCTCACTCTGAGGCAAGCAACCCACAGCACAACAAGTGCGATGGATGCCCACAGAACATCGCCGGTTCTGGCCAGAACAACAGCCGCGCTTGCCGCTTCCAACAACACATTGCTGTAGTGTTGGCCAATGATATGGAGGGCTCTGTGTTGAAGTTGACTGTGCCTGCCAAGTCTGTCTTTGGTAAGGAAGATGGTGACAACCGCGCTCTGCAAGCGTACGCTCGTCACTTGGGTGCGCAGAACATTGACCCGTCTGAGGTCATCACCCGCATGAAGTTCGACACCAAGTCGGAAGCGCCCAAGCTGTTCTTCAAGGCTATGCGTTGGTTGACTGATGACGAGTTCCCAACTATTCAACAACAAGGCAAGACAGATGCCGCTGTTAAGGCTGTGACAATGGCTTTCTCTAAGACTGACAGCGTTGCCGCCCCTGCGCCTTTGAAGCTTGAAGGTAAGCGCCCTGCCCCTGTGGTTGAGGAAGAGGAAGCACCCGCACCCAAGCCTAAGACTAAAGCCAAGGCCGCACCACTGCCCGCAGAGGATGATGAGGAACCCGTAGTCCGCAAGGAAGAGAAGAAGCCAAACGCTGTGCCCAAGGCGAAGGCTGACTTGTCTGCCATGGTGGACGACTGGGATGAAGCTGAGTAAAGGAATACGGGGGCTTCGGCCCCCATCCAACCATGTCCTATTCACCACAAGTAATTAGCGCAGTCAAGAAAGCGCCTAAGACGTTGGGCAACCAACTCGGGCGTTGGGCTGTGCATCATGACTTCTCTGCCATAAAGATAGCCAAAGTAACGGGAGCCTCTCGGCAATCTGTTTACAACTGGTTCAATGGCGGTGAAGTTTTCGTAGCCTACCGACCAACAGTCGAAGCAATCCTTAAAATTTTACAAGCGTCCAGTACGGGCGAAGAAGCTTGGAGACGAACATGCAAAGCATTCAACCTAGAAACTTGAGCGACGAAGAGATACTGCGTCAGGTATACCTGATGGGTAATGAGATGCTACCTAAAGAATGGGTGGAGGTTCTGTGTGAGCGCTTTGCCAAAGCACTCGACTGGTATCAAGACCGCTACGATGAAGGCTTTGCTGATGGCAGTGGCAACGGCTTAGAACACGGATACAAGCGTGGCTTTGAAGAAGGTTTTGCCGCAGGCGTAGATCACGCAAACGACCCCGAACTAAAGTAACCAAAGGACAAACATGACATCCGCTGAGTTTTTAGCGGTGGTTTTGCCGTCCGAAGGTTTTGGCCTTTACTGCGCGGTAGAACTCACAAAAAAGAAGGAGCATGTGTATGCGGCAAAGATTGAGGACCTCATCCCGACGATTGAGCAGTGGCACGGCAACAACTACGACGTCTTCTACGGGCTAGCTACCTTTGACAAGAAGCGCGGCGCTGAAGAAGCGCAGTACCTAAAGTCGTTCTTTGTTGACTTGGATGGGTACGCTACCAAGAAGGCGGCGGCTGATGCGCTAATTGAGTTCCTTACAAAGTCGGGGCTTGACTCCCTTGGCACGCCGTGGGTGGTTGACTCAGGCGGGGGCTTGCATTGCTACTGGCCGCTGAAGGACGAGATTCCTGCAACTATATGGAAACCTGTTGCTGAGAACTTGAAGCGTCTGTGCAAACAGGAAGGCTTCAACATCGACATGACGGTGACAGCGGACACTGCGCGTATCTTGCGTGTGCCCGGAACTGCCAACAACAAGAAGAAGTATGCAACGCCGCGCCCTGTCCGAATAGTCCAAGAGGGAGACATTTTTGACTTTTCGACTTTTTCGCCACTTGTTTATGAGAAGCTTGAGGAGGTGCCTGCACCCCCTGCGCCCAAGATAGACCTGCCCGGCCAACGCCCGACTGCACAGACACGCGGTCAGGTTAAGCTGATACAGGATAGCTTTACTGTGTTTGGTAACTTTGAGAACCAGTGCGGTCAGATTCAAGACTACATTGCCACGGCATCGGAAGATGGCAAGGAACCCATTTGGCGTGGAATCCTTTCTTGGGCAAAGGTGTGTACCGATGGTGCGGAGAAAGCCGTATGGTTGTCAGACATGCACCCGTACCCGCATGAGCGCATGCACCAGAAGCTTGCTGAGATCAAAGGGCCATACGCGTGCATGAAGATGGACAGCGAGAACCCCGGAATCTGCACAAAATGTAAGCACTGGGGCAAGATCACCAACCCCCTGATACTGGGGCGCGAGATCAAGGTGGACAACACAGCCAAAGAGATCATGCTGTCTGCGCCTGCTGAAGAAGACTTTGACGAAGCTGAACTAGACTCTGAAGAATCCTACGAGCCAGAAGATACGGGTTTACCCCTAGCACCTAGCGTGGTACGTCCTGTGCCCCCTCGTGGCTACAGCTATGGCGAGCATGGCGGTGTGTACTGCACGCGCACCGAGGAGGATGAGGAAGGCAAGAAGATCAAGAAGAACATTCAACTGGTTCCCTATGACTTGTTTGTGGTTGACCTGTTGAAGATGGAGAACGACCACTTGGTTCACATGGCCGCTGTACGGCCCGAAGGCGTGCAGACGCTTAACTTCCCACAGAAATCTATTGTCAGCAAAGACGAGACGCTCAAGTGGTTGGCTAGTCAGAACATCGTCAGTACCTTTGCGGGTCACGACAAGACGCTGTTTGAGTACGTGCGCTCATGCGTGGGCGAGGCTTCTCAGAACCGCAAGCCAGTCGAGGTGCCGTTCCAATGTGGGTGGCAGGCAGATCAGTCGTTCGTCTACAACAACCGCGTGTTCAGCAGAGATGGGCGCGAGACTCGGATACCTATGCCCGGGCTTGAGAACATCAACCGCAACACCAACGGCAAGGGCGACCTTGATACGTGGCGTCATCTGTGGAAGACGATCTTTGTGGAGAAAGAAGGTATGGAGACAGCTTTGGCTGTGGCTCTGGATTCCTTTGGATCGCCGCTTATGCGCTTCACAGAGTATGAAGGCTTCGTCTGGCATATTGGTTCACAGTGGTCGGGTACGGGTAAATCCCTAGTACTTAGTGCCAAGGCAGGCGTCTGGGGACACCCTCTGCGCTACCGCACAGGCAAGAGTACTTCTCCTGTTGCAATGCAACAAAGGGCGGGTTTGCTTAACAGCATGCCGCTTTTGATTGACGAGATCACCAACACTCAGCGCAAAGACATGGAGTGGGCACCTGCCTTTATCTTTGACTACGCAGAGGGTCAGGGCAAAGAGCGTATGGAGTCTGGCTCCAACAAGGAACGTATCAATAACAGTACGTGGACAGCTACTTGCACGATGACGTCCAATACAAAGCTGACCGACTACATGGCGGGGGCTAGAGCCCACAGTTCCAACGGGGAGCTTCTGCGTATGCTTGAGTGGACGCCCCATGTAAAGCTGAAGTTTACAGCGGAGGAGCGCAAGACCTTGCTTGAGATCAAGCGTAACTACGGCGTGGCAGGCGAAGCTTGGGTTCGGTGGTTAGCTGTCAACCAGAAGGTTGCTGAAGAGATTGTGCGCAAGGTTCACATCCACTTGAAGAAGGTATTTAACTTCAACGACGACGAGCGTTACTGGCACGCAGGCTGTACTACAACTGTAGCGGCGGCTATTCTTTTGCGTAAGGAGTACTCCGGCATCTTAGACGTGGAGATCAACAAGGTCATCAACGCTCTCAAAGGACTTGTGGAGAAAGCCCGTGGCGTCATCAAGACTAGTGTGCGCTCTGCTGAAGATGTGCTCAACGCCTACATCGGTGACAACTACGGAAGCTTCATTGTTTTGAAGAAAGTTGAGGGCAAAATCCTAGCAGCGTGGGGCGACAACGGCGACATCGTTGACCGCTCGACCACCAAGAGCAAGGTGCTCGGCAGAGTAGAACACGGGCTTATGGCACCGGGTTACAGAGAGTTCTACATTGAGGAGCAGTTACTCAAGAAGCATTGCGTGAGCATGAGCTTTGGCTACGACGAATTCAAGGCGCAGATGGAGGAACTATTTACCTGTAAGTACGTCAAGAAAGATATGCTGTCCCGTACCAACGGCCCTGCCATGCGGGTTAACACCATGCACATAACATTCAGGGATGAGGTCTTTGATGGAAATAGTATATCCGTGGGCGAAGCTAAGGCCGGGTGAAGGCTTCTTTGTCCCGGGACTAGACGTTGAAAAGGTGAGGGAGTTAGGCTTACGTGCCGCTCTCCCTCACCGCATTCAAGCGCGGGCTATCGTGGGTATCAAGAAAAACCAGTTAGGCGTATGGTTTTATCGGAAATATCCCGCGTCGTATTTGCAAGCGCAATCTTTATCTTCCTGATGTCGTCAAGCTGTTTACGCTTGGACTCGGCTGACAGATTGGATGCGGCAATGGCTCTCTCGGCTTGCGTCAGCTTGTTCATATTGGCCTTGAACTTATCGCCAAGCTCTGCCTCCATGTACTCGTTGCCGCGCTTGGTTAGCAAGGCCATCGCTTCCTGCGTCTTGCCTTCGTTGAAGAGGGTGCGCACAGTACTGCGAACACGCTCGTCTTCGTTCAACCGCATGTAGATAGAGTTGATGATGCCGCCCGCATCGTTTGGTTGGAACGCGCCGCCTACTACTGGGTACTCTGACAAGCGTTTGACTGCCTGCTCTGGTGTCTCTTTAGCGGGTACGCCAAGGCTAATTGCGTGCAGGAAAGCCAAGCCCATCGTTCCTGTATAGCCGCTGACAAGCGCTTCCATCTTGATGGGAGACAAGCCGAAAGTTTTACCAACCAGTTTAGACATCTCAGACGTATTAGCGCGGTACTGTTCTTCAGGCAACAGCTTCTTCTCACGCTCAGACAGGATGTCGCGGCCAGTATAGAACGACTTCTCAAGCGCTGTCTCCACAATAGGTTTCACAGCCTGAGGCAAAGGAATCAGCGTGGGAATTTTCAAGCCGCCGCCGATGTCGATGGTGGGCATGCTTGTACCGCCCGGGATGGTTTGAATCAAGATTTGATTAAACGCTTGGACTGCTTCCTCACCGCCATGCTTTTGCGTCATGCTGTTGTAGAGCGCCTCAGGGATAGCCTTGAAGATGTAACCAATCTCAAACGGGATTGGAACGCGGATAGGCTCATCCAGACCGGGCACACGAATAAACCAGTTGCCGTACTTCTGGTCTGGCGTAGCGTTTTTGTAAGCTTCGTCGTCCTGCATCATCATGGCGTAAAGAATGGTTGCCCCGGCCATCATGCCGCCACGCATCAACAACTTCTCACGAATACGCAGTTGGTCGTTGAACGGCATCTTTCCTGCCAAGGACTTATACAAAACATTTAAGCCTTGAATCTGTGCGTTGAAGAAAGGAATCAACGCGTTGGCTACGTGGATACTTGGAGAAGCTCCGCGTTTGTTAAAGTTCATGGACTCCAAAGACATCAGCGTAGCTTCCATCTCAGACAAGCCTTGCTCAATGTAGCTGTTGTACTGGGCACGACGGGTAGCCGCATCCAGTTCCATACTTGTAGCTTCCAAAGCGCCAAGGGCTTTCATCCAACCGGGCTTGCCATCGGAGATGTCGCGCAGAATCTTAGACAAGTCTTCACTTGTGCCTTTAAACTGCTGACCACCAGTGATACCGCGTTTCTCCAGTACTTGTTTGGTAGCGCTGTTAATCTCCCGCACAGCCCCAATGATAGGCAGGAAGTCCGCGCCAGACAGAATAGGTGCGGCCAACGAGTCACGGAACAACTGACGCGCCATGTACAGGGGACTCAGCGTCACAGCCTTACGCAAACCTTGCGCGGGCAAAGCCATGGCACGCAGGATGAACGGCATCTGTGTTGGAATACCCTCCATGCCCTTAACCAAGATGTCCGCAGGCACACCTGTCTCAAACTCCTTGTTACCAATCTTCACCTTTTCGGTAGCGATGATCGCGTAACGGTCATCTCCATCTACTTTAAATTTAACAACGTCGGGGCCGTCGGCTTTTTTGACCAACGTAGCGGCCTTCAGGTCGACCAGTTCCATGACTGCGTTTTTGGTTGCAAGGTTACGCATGCCCATGTCCACCAACATATTGGTGTTCTGCACCGAGCTAGTCATGAAGTCAAGGATAGCTGTGTCACCGCCAACCAACTCTTGCAAGTAGGGCTGGTCTGCAATACTACCAATGCGGATGGGGTTCTCGTTGCCAATCACCAACTCGACGACACCTTTGCGCTCACGATAGAACGGGATGTAATCGTCCTGCGCTACCAAGCGTTTCACAAGGTCTTTAGACAAAGCGCCAGCACTGGCAACAAAGTCAAGCATGTCGCGGTTGTACTGGTTGTACTCTTTACGTGCGGCTTCAAAGATATTCTTAAGCTCTGCGTTTTTGTTAACCAAAGCAGTGACGCGGTCAAGCATCTCCTCGGTCAATATAGGCTTGCCATCTTTGTCAGTGCCAAAGTTAAGCGTCTCAATACCTTTGTTTTTGGCACGAATAGCCGCCATGTAAGTTGTAAAGGCTTGGTTTACAGCTTCGCCGTTACCGATGTATTGCTGAGCGTCTTTCAACGTATTCACAATACTGGCAATGTTTGCGCCCCCAGAAGTTTCAACCACACGCTCAATACGTCCGTCCTTGCGTGTAATTTCCTTAATGGTAGGAGCACCATCAGCCACAGCCTTGGACACAATGTTCATGCGTTGGTCATACGTGCGCAAGTAATACAGCATTTGCGTACCGGCAAGCTTGTCCATGTACTTGGCCAAACGCTCAAAGCCTGCAAAGCGATCAACAAGCTGTGTCTCAAACGCAAGGCCGGTTGTGTTGGCTTTGATTTTGTCCCACCAAGTTTTATTCTGCGCCACGGTTTTAGTAATCGTTGCGCTTTCCTTTTCAAACTCTGCGTTTGTAAACTGGGGTTTGCGTGATAGCAGTATGCCTTGGGCTTTACCGATTGGTGCTACGTTGTTTGCAACAATATTAGCGCCTTGTTCTTTATCAGAGAAGTCTACATAGTTGTATGTGGCTTTTTTATTGGCAATGCCGTCTTTACGCGACATGGCATCTAAGAACTTGTTGCCGGAAATGCCGTACTCGTACATCAGCAACGAAGCCGCGCGATCACTTTCAAGTACGCCACCAAGAGCGTTATAAACGTCTTTGCCGTCCGGAGATACTTTTTCAGGCAGCAAACGGAGGAATTTAGTCTGCGCTTCTGCCGAAAGATCGTTGAACAACTCTTTTATAGCTTTGTCCACAGGCGCAGGTTGTTTGTCTGCCGGTGTATCCCACAACAAGTATGTATCTTCTGGATGCAAATGCAACGTGCGCAACATAACGCCTGACGGCTGTACAGGTTTAGGAATGGGGCTTGCTGTTGGAGGGTTAAAAGTAAAATACTTCTTATCCAGCTTTCTCACGGCTTCAGCTATGTCAACGGCGTTGTTGTATTCTTTAACGTATTTAGGGCTGTCCGCAAATATTTTTGAAAGCTTTTGTTGTTCACTTTCAACGTTTGCAATTGCTTTGTCTATACGGTCTTTAAACGTACCTTCTGGGATTTGTAGTGCTGCCCATAAAACTTGCCCCGCTGCGTAATCTTCAGTATTACCTCTATCTAAATGCAGATCCCCCCACGTCTTTCCTTTGTATACAGGGTCAGAATAAAGCGCTATCAAATTACTGTAGTCAATATTTTCTGCAATGTAGTCTTCAAAAGCCGTTTTATCAAGCCAGCTAAATCTAGAAGACATTACTTTTAAAAAAGACTGAAACGTTTGTGCTGGAGAAAAAGCCGTTCCCTCACTAATGCGTTTTTGCAAATTATCTAAAGCGTCTGCTATAGGACGAACATACGCAATAGGTATGTCCCCGACCTTTCCGGGCACTTTAGGATTTCTTGCTTCTTCTATAAGTTGTTTGCTTGTGTACCCGTTATACGTAGGCCGTTGCGACTCTTCCCAAGCTTTTACTTCTGGATTGTTTTCCCAAGCGTCTATTGCAATTTTAAGTTGCTTAGCCGCTTCTGCGCCACGATACGTATTAGCAACACCGTATCTTTGTGCGCGGTATGTGCCCCAACTATATGCTTGAGCGCCTTCGCCTTTACCCATAAAAGCAAAATCAAATTGGTCAAATACACCGCCTGTGCCGTGCCATGTTCCACGAAGTTCTAACTGGGCGCAACCATAAGCAAAGTTAACTAAATCACCTGCGGTAAGCTCGCTTGTTGGAATGCCTAACTTGTTCAGCGCTTTCTTAAACGCGTCAATGATTGAACTTAGCCACCCAAACAACGAACCTTTTTTGGTTTGCAATACACCGGCTTGTACAGCTTCTTCAACGGCATACGCTAACAACTCATCATCAACTTGTTCATCAGTTGTTTCTGCCATCTCCACACGTTGCAGGGCTTTACGACCAATCTGCGCTTCAAGTGAGCCGTCTGTACGTGCCGCCCAACCTCTAACAGTACTTACCAAACGATTGAACTGCGTGGTGTTAAAGAAATTACGGAAGCCAATGTGCACGCCAACTTCGTGAAGCAATACACCAAGGCCATGCCCTTTACCAATATTGTTGGCAAACAAAACCGCACGTTTACCTTCAGCAAAACCTTTAGCGTCTGAAGGAATCTTGTCGGCGTACTCTGGGTTTTGTTTTATAAACGCTTCAACGCTGTTGTAGATTTGTACTCTGCCGCGTGCAGTCACGTCACCACCCATGGCTTCGTCGAGCTCTGCCTTCAAGGTCTTGGCGTCTGTGCCTGTTGTTGATTCGCCGCGTGAGAAGTTAAAGTCACCGCCAAAGTCAAAGCTACCTTGCGTCTTGCCTTCGCCGTACTGGTCAATATCTGCCCCGCCTTGTTCGGCTTCGCCAAAATAAACGTTTTCAAGCGCTCGCTCTTTGGCCGTAGGCTTAAACAACTTTTCCAGCTTGGCGTCCGTCATCCTACCTACGCGCATGGGCTTGCCTTTAGCCAAACCAACAGAGCTTAAAACTGTGGCAGCTTTCTGGCGTTTGCTTGGCTTGCCCTCAAGGAACACTTCTTCTTGTGCTTCTATTGAAGCGATACTCTGCAACACGCTGACTTTTGCCTGTGCGTTGATAACGTCCTCAAGCTCTGACTTGGGATCGTTGATAATTTTCTTAAGCTCTTCCTCAGTGTTAGGGCCGGGAATAGCATCAGCTTCAATTAACAAATCGCCAAGTTGGTCAGCGTATGTTTTAAGGATTTGTTCTTTAACTGCGTCTTTTTCCATTGCCGCAGCTTGACGATCAAGCACCGCCATAGCTTCTTCACGAAGTTTAGTGGCTTGCTTTTCTTCTGCCGTAGCAAGTTTTGACACCTGCATTGTTCTTCGTAACAAGGCGCTACGTTCTTCAACAACCGCACTAAGATCCGCTTTAACTTTGTTTGCGTCTTTCTGCAGTTTTGTTTTGGCCTTGCCTGTGGCTTCCAACAACTTGTCTTTAATAGTGTCGTATTTTGTTTGAAGCGCTTCAACTTTCTTATCTAACGCGTCGTATTCTTTCTGTTCTTCTGGCAAGAATGCCCGACGTTTGCTTTCAATACCTTCGCCAGCGGTTACGTTAAGTGTTTTGGACTGCCAGACATCTTCTATCTTCTGTTGTTCAGACTTGGCAATTTCTTTAAACTCGGTAACACGCTTCTCAGCGGCTCTAACTATCTGTCGTTGAACGTCAATGTTTTTCTTAGCTTGCTGGTAAGCAAACGGATACGCATTGGGATTGTCTAATACACTTTCGCCGCGCATGGAGGCTAAGTTAGCTTCCAACATTTCTAAATACTGGCGTTCAAACTTAACGTCGCTGTCGAGCATGGCCTGTGCAACTGCAACGCCGCCATCGTATTTAACAGAGCGCTCATCAAGCAACTCTTGTAGTTCAGCAGTCTGTTCTTCAACTTGCTTTTTCAAGTCGTCGATGATGCTTTTCTTTTCTTCGTAGCGGAATAGCTCGTATGTAGCAAGCTCAGTACGATTGGCCCCGTCTTCTTGTGCCAACACGCTATCAAAACGCTTCTTAATTTTATCTAGATCCGCCTGTTCTTTGGCAAGCGTATTTTCTGCCGCCTTGAGGTTGTCGCTCGTCTTAGCAATAACAGGGTCTAACAAAAAGCCCAACGCCTCGTCCATGTCTTTACGAGCTCTTTTGATTGATTCTTTTACAGCCTCTTGGTATACGGCGCGTTGTCTCTTAATAGCAATTTCTGAGTCAATAAGCGCTTGTTGTGCTGGCGTTACAAGCACAGAACTCTTCATGACTTCTTTTAAGTACTCGACAGTGTTGCGCAGGCCAGACATGCTGGCTTCCATTTCTTGCGCAGCTTTACGGACGTTCTCGTTGGTGTCTTGCATAAACGCCAACAGTTGATTGTCGGCATCGTATAAGCGACGACCTTGCGCTAACAAAGAGAACGCTTCTTTCATGCGTGCTTGGAACTCACCACGTTCTCTGTACTCTCTCAACGCATTCTCAACAATCACTTGTTCTTGAATAGTCAGAGACTTCTTATCTTGAACGTACTTTTGTAATAGCCGCTTTTCTTCTGGCGTCTTGCCCGCGTCTGGTGCGTTTCTAGCAAACGTTTCGGCAATTGCTTTACTGCTCCACTTTTCACTGTTAGCCCAGTAGAACTTGGTGTCGTTGCGAATGCTGTCCATGCGCTCTTTAATTTGTTCAAGCAAACGCAAACGGTTCTTGAGCGTAGCTTCTCTGGCTACACGTTTTTGTTCGGATTGTTTGAACAGCGCCCTTGCTTGGGCCAGTGCTTCCCACACAGGTTTCATGCGCGGTGACTTGGCAAAGTTTGCCGGTGTTGCACGGATGTAGCCAAGGTCTTCCTCTACCTCAGGGAACAGAGACTTCTGCCCGGCCTTCTCTTGAGCTACCCGCTCGTTAAGCGCAATGGCTTCTTCCAACTCACGCAAGGCTTCGTTAGCTTCTACAGCAACAGGCGCTCCTTTGGGAAACGTAGCTTTCTCTTGTTCGGCAGCTTCAAGCTTGCCTGTGGTTACAAACTTCTGCCCCCTGCGCCCAATCTCTGTAGACGCTTCTTTGCCGGGTACGTTGCGTACAACTTGTTTGCCTTCAGAAATCTGCTCACGACCCATGCGGGTAACTTGGCCCAAGTCTTGGCCGCGCAGCACGCGCTCGGCTTGATTCTCGGCAGCGTCTAACAACCGTGTGTCAGCTACGCCATCCTCAATCATTTCCTTTGCACGCTCTAAAGTCTCACGCATGCCTTTGACTTGGACTACGCTAGTCCTGCCACTGACGTCCTTGTACTCAAACTTGCCTCCTTCTGGCAAATTCTTAAGCGCAAGTGCTCTGTCCAACAAGTTGCTGACATATTCTTTGCGGCGGCGTAACTGACCACCCAGCGTTGTAGCTGTCTCGCCTTTGGCTTCGGCTGTCTTCTTGGCTTCCTCTGCGGCAAACTGACGCTTAAGTGGGCCAGCCTCTACGCGCTGTACTTTGACGGGGGCTTCTTCTGCCAACTTGTTTCTGACAGATTCAGCAATAGCTTTGAAGTGTTTGACTTCTGCTTCGCTAAGCTTGGCCAAATCGTTTAGATCGCCAGTAAAAGCAGGGCCTTCTTTACCAAGGCTAAATATTTCAGGCTCTAAGAAAGCCCCTTGAATAATCTGCGGACTGGTGACGCTCTTGTCATACTTGGTGTCAAACTCTGAACCACCACCTTTGCCGTCTAGGTATCTAGAAAATATTCTAAATATGGTGCCGTCTTTTTGACGAATGAATGTCAACTCAACAGGGCCGTCTGTTTCTTTGTCGTAAACGCGGTATGTAGTTACTGTTTGTCCACTACGATTTATCCGTTCGCGAACAGGCGTCAAGTCATACTGCGTTGTCTTTTCAGGCTTGGCTTTAGAACGGTTAATCCAGTCACTAAAGGTATCATGAAGTTTAGACGCGGCTATGAGCGCCTCGTCTGTTGTCAGCGCAGGTTTGCCCAAAGCACGGCGATGGATTGCTGCTTCTTGCAATGCGTATCTAATAAACTGGGCTTGTGCTTCGTTTGCGCGTTTGACCAGACCTTCTTCAGTGTTAGCGCCAGTAACATCTCGGCCAAGGGTTTGTTCAGAACGTACGCCAGACGTAGCATCCTCCAACTTAGCCATGGCTTCTTGTTGACCACGGCGAGCGGCTATCAATTCACGGGCATAAGACGCACGAGTGTCTTCTTCGGCAGGGCCGCGCTTTAAACCGGTAGTCGTTGCGCCAGCAGGTTTCTCTGCTGACATGGCACTAAGTTGGTTGTTGGCAGCATCACGGCGTTTAATAGCTTCAATAGCTGCGGCACGATTGCCTGCTGTGCGGTATGCGCGTTGTTCTCTATCCGCTGTAGCTGCGGTCTCTAATAGTTCTTCAACAGTCTTACGAACCGTTGGCGCTGCACGTAAAGGTTTGAGGTTTTCGTTTACAGCAATAGGTTGTGGCTGACCTTTAAAAGCGCTCTCAAACATGCCGTTGAGATAGTTGAAGTCGCTGTCGGTGCTAGGTTGGAACTTGTCGCGGCTTTCATCCATCCAATCACGCATGGCGGCAACAGTCGGGTCTTCTTCCTCAACCTTCTTAGTTGCGCCAAGGGCTTCCTTACGAACGCCCATCTCCTGCGTCATTGCTGCGTTGGCTTTTTCAGTCTCCGCTTTATTTATTGCAGCAAGGCGCATCTTGACGCCGCTTAGCACCGTGTTGCTGTCTTTGTCGCTTAGTCCCGGAATAGGTGTACGGGTCTTAACCATTTGATCCGCTTTTGTCGGATCTTGCATCATGTAGTCGGCAGTGTCAGCTAAATCAAACACACCTGCGCCCCGTGCGGCTTCCAGTTGTCCTTTAGCGTACTCTTGCACGGATGTATCGGCGGCTGGTGGTGGCGCAATTTCATCACCAAACAACTGGCCTTTGCCACGGCGGATCTCAGGGGTAACTTCTTTTTTGGGCGGGATTGGTTTAACTTCCATGCCCATCTGCTGAAGCATGAAGTCTTCGACAGGCATCTTGGCAAGCGCGGCTTGCCTTTCAATCTCGTTAAGCTTGCCTTTAGATTTGTAATAATCTTCTGCCAGTGGTTTGAGTTGTTTCTCAAGTTCTTTAATCTGGCCGTTGATGCCTTTATTAAATGCCCGGTCAGCATCCGCAGTGGGAGATTCTTTTTCAATCTTTTTAATCTGCGCAATTAAATCTTGCTTTTGCTTGGCCAAAGCGTCGTATTCTTCTACAACCTTTTTAGCGTAGTCAGGCGTTTCTTGATACTTACGTTCTTCTGCAAGACGCTTCTCTTCGTCATCACGCAGTTTTTGTAACTCGTCTTGTTGAACGGTTTGGGCAGGAGCCTTAGGCCCTCTGATAGCGGCAACAGGTACAGCAGATAAACCGCCAGTCAAACCTTCTTGTGTGGCAGCACCGGCTACACCTTGGAATAACGGAGTGTCATACCCAGCACGTTGTTGTGCAAGGTTGGCGGCAAAGCGTTCTTGACCGCCTTGTGGGGCCTCAGTCAAACTTTCCTCAAGCACAGCTTTACCAACACGCGGTAAAAGTTTATCTGTAGCAGCCTCTGCACCTTTTTTGGTCAACAGCTTTTCAACACCGGAACCAGAAGCAACGCGTCCAAGCGCACCGCCCAAAATAATTTGTTCCCAGTTGTTTCCTAAATAGTCTTGCGCTGCAACAGCTTTCTTTTTTGCTATCTCAGGCTCAACTCCGGCTTCCACTTCTTTGTCGTACACCGCGTCGTAAATAGAACCTTTGACTGCGCCTGCCCCTTGTGCTGTACCAATTAACTTCTGCGCAGAACTTGCAATACCTTCTAATGCAAGAATGGTTGGCCTTGCCAAACGAAGAGCGCCTGCAATTGGCCCAAGAAGTAGCGTAGGTGCGTAAGGTACAAAAGAACCAATGCCTTGTGCGGCTGCTTGCAAAGGCGCTTCTGCAACGTTTTGTGCTCCTGCTTTAATTTCTTCCCATAGACTGCCGGACTGCTCCGCCTTTTTCATTCGGGCAGCTTGAGCTTGTAGCTCGGCTTGGCGAGCAGTGGAGTAATCTTTTTGAAGCGCCTCAGAAGTTTTGTCTAATGCAGTAGAAGCTGCATTCTCTGCGCCAAATATGTCGGTCAGTGCTTTTGTAGAACCTACAGCGCCTTGTTGAAAAGCTGTAGCTATGTCACTTAGACCATTGCCTTTGTTGGGTTTAGCGGCGGGGCGAATACCAAACGACTCAGGGTACATCTCCTGCGCTCGTTCCCATGCTTGTTGGGGCGTCTCGCCCTCCCGAATAGTTACGGAGTTTCCGTCTGGCAGGGGCAAGTACTGTGGCATAGTATTCCTAATTGTGCGGCTGGAGATAATCCCCCATGTAGGCCGAGCTACATGGGTATGGTAAGTTTAACCCAAAACTTTACCTTGTGGAGCGCTTAAGATTGTTGGTGGTGGGGCCCCAACCATTTGCTGGATTTGCATTTTAATAAGCGCGGCCAACTTCTGATCTTGTGGGTTGTCGCTGGCCTCAAGCATCTTGAGCGCCATGGGGTCTTTAGCGTAAGCCTGAACCAAACCTGACAATCCTTTGGTGTTGTCTGCAAGCGCCTGTGCTTCTGCCCGAGCTTTTGCACCTGCGGCTGAGTAGTACTCTTTGTGGGCTTCTGCCAACGATTTGTCTACCGCAGCTTTTTCGCGAGCTTGTTTGGCGGCAATGGTTCCAATACCAGCTTCGCCAACGTTTTGAAGCGCAAATGGACTCTGGCCAGCCATCAAGCGCAAGCCAAACATCATGATGTCATTTTTGTCAAAGCCAAGCAGTGTCTCTTTAGGAAGCTCTTCCTTGGCCAAAGCGATTGCTTCTTTTTGAACTTCCTTGGGAGGATTCTTAAGAATGTTGTTCTGACGCTGCAAACGGGCAGTCTCTGCCGCGCTCTGATTTTCAGTTGGGTTGGTGGGTATGTAGGCCTGAGGCTTGCGATTCTCAGGATTCATAATGGCTGCGGCCAGACCTGTATCACTGCCAATGTCGCCTTGAAGCTGGGACAATTGTTCTGGCGTAGCATTAGACAAGGCGTTTGCCGCACCAGCAGACAGCGCACCACCAACTGCACCAATACCTGCACCCATACCGACACCGGGGGCTGCAATACCGGCACGCGTAGCTGGAGTCAATACCTTGTTCAACTCGCCAAGATTGCCGCCCAACGCACCAAGCTTAGCGCCAAGCAAAGAACCTAAACCAGCAGCGCCACCAAAGACCGATGATCCTTCAGGACCGCGTGGCACATCGGTAGCGGGTTGGCCCTGAGGAACCTTTTCTCCTGCCTGCGCTGTGCCAATAGGTAAAAGCGATGCCATGCGTTGAGCAATGCTTTGTCCATAACCAATAGTGGTGGGCGCATTTGGATTCTTTGGATCGCTTAAAGCCACGCCTTGCGCAGCTTTTCTCATACCGCCGGGACCGCCGTAGTAAAACGCTCCAGCCAAAACGGGGTCGCCTTTAGCAGCATTAAAGCCTTGGAGTCCGTAACGGATACCAGCACGCATGTTATCAAGCGGCTTAGTAATGTCCATGTCAGGATCAGCAACACTCTTAAACGTGTCAGGCATAACTTGCATCGGGCCTTTAGCGCCTCGGTTGGAGTCTTTGCTAGATGCTTTGCCGCCAGACTCTTGGCCGTGAATTGACTTTAAGAATGCAATTTGCGCAGGGTCAGTAATACCCTCTAGCTTCAAGGCAGTCTCAAACAACTCTGAGCCGGACATCTTCTTCATGCCGCCCTCGGCCATACGCATAACACCGCCACCGTCTTGGGCATAGTTAAACATGCCGTCGGTGTTACCCATTCTATCTAAACGCTGGGTTGTAATAGGCGCGTTTGAGCTTTCGTCAAAACCTGCGATACCGCCATCAGCCATGTGCTTAATGTTTGGCGTAGGCAACTGCGCAATACCTTGATCTTCCGGCAAACCTGTCATTGGCGCGGGAGGAGCCATGCTTGCAATACGCTGGTCTACAACGGTTGGCTTAGCGCCCATGCCCGCTTGCATGGCTTTACTACGTTCAGCCGCGCTAAGAATATTACTGACGTTAAGCGCTACTGAAATAACAGCGGGGTCGTTTTTGTGCTGTGCAGCATAATCTTGCCGCTGCCGCGCATCCATCCCTGCTAGCACGGCAGTTAATGAGTCAATGCGGTCTTGGCTGTAAGGATTTTGTGTTTGAAGCATGGGTACCTCTTAAGCCATTTTGTGAATTGCCAACTCAACCAGACCGGCAGGACGCTCTTTAACTATCCCGCCTTTAGCATAGCGTTGTTCTTGAATAGAGCCGCCGCCAGCTTTCATGCTGGCACCGTAAGCCGTAGCACCAAGACCTGCCAATTGAGACACCGCAGAAGGCGCGGCACTGTACACGGTACTGCCAAGCTGAGACAAGGGCGTGCCACGAATAATGTCTGACATGAAGCCCATTTGTTTGTAGGGCTGGTTCTGTTGGTCAAGCCAGTTCTGGTACTGCGTGCCCAGAATGTTCTGCATCTGTTGTTGCTGTTGACCGCCGTAAGTATTCTGCAACTTGTTGATGTCCATGCCTTGCTGGAACTGACTCTGCCCAAGCGTACCCAACGTGTTGGCACCAGTCATGGCAGTTTGCAGACCTTGAAGACCCAGCCCGGCACCGTATTGGCGAGACTGCTCGTTTAATTGAGCCGCTGCTTGACGTTGTTGTTGTTCGGTATTGAATTGTGAAAGCGCCTGTCCATATGCGTTTTGCATACCAGACGCCATGATGTCGCCCTTTTGACGTGCCAGATTTCCTGCGGCTTGACCACGCATTAAGTAATCACCGCTACCACCAAACGCTCCGGCTCGTGCTGCTTGTGCACCTTGTGCTTGTTGAGCAATAGCGGCTTGACGTGTAGCATCCTGTTGCTGGCGCTGAATTACGTTTTGAACGTAAGGCGACATGTATTGATCTAACATGCTTTGGGGAGCTTGTGGGGGCATTCCACCCATTCCACCACCCATTCCACCCATACCACCGCCATAGCCTTGACCATAACCACCGCCAGTAATGCTTTGTGGATTGTAGTTAGAAGGGTTATAGCCCGTATTTAATGCGGCTTGTCCAGCCAAACCAGCCAAACCTGTTGCGCCTTGCAGTTGGTACGCTGGCTGCATTTGCTGAGCGCCTTCAAACGCTTGCTTTTGCAAAGGATCAAACTGTGCATAACGTGCCGCAGCATTACTAAACCCTGCCATACCGCCCGGATAGACTGGGGCATCAATATTGGGATTGGCAAAAGCCTGCGCTTGGCCTAGCAGGGTTGTCGCATAAGGAGCGACTTCTGGCGCAAAACCTACTTGGGTTTGTGATACTTGTGTTGGGGTTGAAGCCATGTCTATTCCTTAAGCGGGAAGATGTTTGTCAGCGCGGGAGTTGGCGGCAACTTTACCTTTGCCTACGGTTTTGCCACGAGACTTTTGAATTCTGTCCATCATGGCGTATAGCTTACGTGCGCCTGCATCTGTTGAGCCGTTACCCAGTTCAGACACAATGCGTGCAGGTATTACAAACTCGCCATCGGCAAGACGTGCGGGTTGACCCTTAGAGCCAATGGTCGCAGGGATGCTGTCAGACACGCCATCGCCGGGGCCTTTGAGCAAACGACCACCATCAGAATAGCCGCCTAAAGAGCCAAGACCGCCGCCCATAGCGTAGCCGGGAGCCATCAAACCACCGTTAGCGGCTTCCATGATGTCGTACCCAAAATCCATGTTACCTTTACCACCACCGCCACCACCAAAACCGCCAAAGTCAGAAACGTTAATACCACCACCGCTAGTCTCTAAAGACCTCATGTAGTCGTCAACTTTTTGTTGTTGCTCTGGCGTATCTGGGTAGTAAAACAAATCGTTAACATTTCCAATATTTTCGTTACCGCCTTGAACAGTAACATTAGGAACGCCGGTCAAAGTTTTATTGCCTTCCCAATCTTGTACAGTTTCAAGACCGCCGCCAACTGCGCCTAAAGATACTCCGTCTTCCGTAATAATGCTTTGCGTGCCGTCGCCGTTGTCAACAGCGTAAAGGCCATTGCCAAGATCAGTTGCAGCGGTAAAGTCAGAAGCATTACCAGTGCCGCCTGTAGTATTAGTGGTGTTGGTCGCTGTACTTGTGTTAGCGGCATTAGTATCAGTAGCAAGGCTGGTACCGCCAGCGGTTGTACTGGAGGTGTCGGTGCTAGTGCTAGTACCTGAAGTTCCTAGAGTAGACGCAAGCGCTGCTAAACCGGCTGTGGAGTCAGTAGCAGCCGTTGTTGAACCACCGGGCACGTCTGTTGACGTTGCCGCAGTTGAAGTGCCCGCTGTCGTAGTGGCAGGTCCAGTTACAACAGTCAAACCGCTTCCGGGCGTGTTTGTTAAAGTCAAGCTTGCAAGGTATGCCGCAATAGAACTATCAAGACTTGGAAGACCGGTCAACGTAGTGGCAGCGGTTCCATCGGTTGCTGCACTGGTCGCTGCTGTACTGGTCGCTGCTGTACTTGTTGATGTTGTATCGGTTACCGGCAAATCTGTAAGGTTTTGGTCTACAACGCAGACGCCATTAACTCTAGTTTGACCGGTGGGGCAAGAAGTGTCTGTAACGGTAGTTACGCAAACACCCGCAGCATTACGTGTTTGTCCGGCAGGGCAAGAGCCGCCATCGCCACCATCTGTGGCTACGCAAACACCTGCAGCATTACGCGTCTGACCAACCGGGCATGACTTATCAGTTTCGTTAGCCACACAAACGCCAGCAGCATTGCGAGTCTGACCAACCGGGCAAGACTTGTCAGTTTCTGTAGCTACACAAACGCCAGCAGCGTTACGTGTCTGACCAACAGGACATGATTTATCTACAGCAGTAGCTACGCAAACACCTGCAGCGTTTCGGGTTTGTCCCACTGGGCAAGAATTATCTACAGCAGTAGCTACACAAACACCAGCAGCATTACGCGTCTGACCAACCGGGCAAGAATTATCTACAGCAGTAGCTACACAAACGCCTTGGGCGTTCCGAGTCTGTCCTACGGGACAAGAGTTGTCTTTGGTTTCAGCTACACAGACGCCTTGTGCATTTTTAACTTGTCCAGCAGGGCAAGATGTGTCTTTAGTCTCGGCTACACAGATGCCCTGTGCATTCTTAACTTGTCCAACAGGGCAGGAAGTGTCTTTAGTCTCGGCTACGCAAACACCTGCGGCGTTACGCGTCTGTCCAACTGGGCAAGAGTTGTCTACAACATCCGCTACGCAAACACCCGCAGCGTTACGCGTTTGTCCTGCTGGGCAAGAATTATCCACAACATCCGCTACGCAAACACCTGCGGCATTACGCGTCTGTCCCACTGGGCAAGAGTTGTCTATAACTACGTCTGGAACGCAAATGCCGTTTTGTTCGTGGTATCCGGGACCGCATCCACCGCCAGTTACTGGGGGTTTGACCACAGTTGTTGTGTCAAGTACGCACGCACCATTCTCTAGGTGAAAACCCGCAGGACAAGTCAGTGTACGAGGAACATATGGATCTGGCGTACCAGTCCCAGTATTACCCATTAAGTAGTCGTATGCTGCTTTAGATGTGCCAGAAAGTGTGTTAAACCTAGCATAAGGATCAGGCGCGGCAACGGGAGTTGTAGGAGGTGTCGGGCCACCATCAGCCAAAGCAACAATGCCGCCTTGGTCGTAACTCTTAGGGATCATGTCGGGGAAAGAACGGTCACCCCATTCGCTAGCTAACACTGGGGTTTGTGCTGTAACTTTGCGTGTGTTGGCGTCAAACTGGAACGGGCGAATGTACGCGGGTGGGAGCGGGGGAGCTTTGACTGTGGTCGGCACCATCTGGTCGGCAATCACCGGCGCAGCAGCCGCAGCCAAGTAACCAGCGTTTGGTTTAATAAAGCCCATGGGGTTAGCTTTTGTAGCGTCCCAACCTGCTGCTAACTTATCGCCAAAAGTTGCGTTGGCAAGTTTGTCTTGAACAGCCGCCTCGACTGCTGCAGGGTTCATACCTGCGTTCAAAGTATTAGCTGCATTAAACGCATCAGTTCCCAACGCACTAGCGCCAGCACCCAGAAAACCTTGACTTAACCCAGCGCCACCATAAGCACTCAGCCCGGCCATGAGGCCTTTAGACAAACTGCCGGTAGCCAAACCAGTCAAACCACCCACGGCAATACCGGTACCCACAGCCGCGCTAGTACCAAGCGCTCCACCAATAGCTGTGCCCACACCGGGCAAGAAGGCATCAAGCGCAAAGCCCGCAATCATGGGCAAAATAGACGACAAGAAACCGGCTTCTACAAGGCCAGTCTCAGGATTGATTGTCAGTGTACCGCCATGTTTCAAAGCCAAAGCATGCAAGCCCGCAACTTCTTGCGGAGACATATGGACAAGCATCGAATCTGGGCCACGGCCTTTGGCGGCCATGTGCTGGGCTAGTACTGGCAGGCTCATAATTGCCTCTCAAAATGGGGGTTGCTTAATAATATCATGTTGGTAGCGCAGACACAAATGAAAGTGTAGCTACGACGGAAGCAGTTGACGGTTTAGTTGGCGTGCCCGAAGCTGCGTACGTTTGTATGCTTACGTCCACATTTGTAGTTGACCAGTAGATTTGGACATAGTCCCCCGCATTCATGTTTAGGAAATAGTTCCAGCCTTTGATGTCATGGAACGGATCGGCGGGGTTTTTACGGGCAGGCAAACCAACTTTACCTGTGGAGCCTGTGATGTCTGTGCCGTTTTGTTTAAGCCATATAAAAATATCATATGGAGCATTGCCAGCGTTTTGTATTTGCACACTAAACTGCAAGTTGTAGATACCCGCATATTCCGCCGTAATTTTAGAACCTGTTTGTAGCGACACGGAGTTAGAAAAATCTGTGATGCTCAGTGCCATTACCGTAGCTGTGTTAACTGTTGCGGTCTGGCTGGCAAAATCTGAAAACGCCCCGTATGGAAACGCCAAATACCTACCACCTGCGTTGCCTGTAATTTCTGTTAGCGCATTCTGCAATTGGTTGAAATACAAACGCAAAACGTTTGTAAACTGATCTTGGTACCGCTGCTCATACTCTTTCCCCCCTAATGGTAAGTTGGGAACTGCAGGGTTAATGATGCGGCCACTGGAAGCCATTAGCGTCTTCCATCTGGTCTTATGTCAATACGAGGTGCGCCAAGTTGCCAAGTCGTATTGATTTGATTTGAGCCAACTTTAAAAATCATCTGACGACCGCGCATACGGGTAAAAATCTGTCCCGTAAATTCTTCTGTAATGTCATATGCATTGGCACTGGACACGGGCTGGTTTGCGCTACTTGTTCTGCCAGAGCCTGAATTGGTTAATCCATACAGCGTCATAGTTACCACCGGTACTGCGCTAGTCGGAGAGTTTGTAGAAGTGCCAAAAGTTAAATCCGGTAAGACACGCCAGACGAAACCAAAGTTATGACCATCACCAATATCAAACTCAGACGAGCTAATATAAGCGTCAATCGCAGCAGTCGTACCAGTTGCGTTGTCATTGATGCCTTGCTCATGGTTTACAAGGTTGCCAGTACTTGTAGTTAAGTTGTATATAGCCGCCAAAGGATACGCACGTAAACCAGAGTCAAGCCACGCTGTGCGTGCCATTGTGCCGTAGTACCAGACTTTTTCAAGGTAGTTGTACACAACGTATTTGTCAATCAAGTTGCTATTGGCAGAGCAGTAGAACCACCAGACTTCATTAAAGCCTTCGTTTGTACCGCAGAAAACTTGAAGTGCCTGCTCTTGATTTAAATCTTGGAACACATAACGACGCAAGTCGCAATTAAGCGTTTGCACACGGCCATCGTATACGTAGAACTTGTCTACGCCCATCCAGTAAATAACGCCCGAACCAATAACCGCAGCATTGGGGCTTATGATGGAGATGTTGTCGCCAAGTAACTGCGGTGCCCATACGTATGGAGGGCCAAGGTATTGAAGCGAATATACGCTAGAGTCCGTAAACACCACAATCTCTTGACGAGTCTGTACAGTCGTAACAATCTGTGAGCCGTGGGAAAGGCGAGCAAAACCTGCTTGATTGGTTGGGTCAGGTGTCCAGTTGTAAGGATCATTTTGCCCAGACCAGCGAATCAACATTGGGTCAATGGTTGACTGCCCATAGTCGTTGGTACCAAACACAATTACAAAACGCGATGAGTCAGATACGGTTAAATTATTCTGTACAACAGGGGCGTCAACAATATTTGAAACATACACGCCCGTACCAGTTGAAGACGTATTGACTACTGCACCAGCAGAATTTAAAAGATTAAAAGTCAAACCGTCGACGTTAAAAGCGTAGTATGTAACTCCTGCTGTTACGCCCGTTGGCATAGAAGTAGTTGCATTAAATTGAAGCGCCGCACCTTCTGTGTACTCGATGGTAGAAGTCACCACTGTAGGCGAAGCATTTGTAAACGTAACTGTGCCGCCAAGGGTATTTAATGCTACGCCTCTAGTTGTCACGCCGTCTGTAGCATTCCAATAATAGATGTTGCCACCACGGGGGCCGTAGATTAAGTCTTCACCATAGTTAATTTGATTCCACAGTTGAATAGAAGTAGCGCTTGTACCCCCTACACCCCACGCTCCAGCACCCCATGTACCTGCGCCCCAACCTGTAAGTGGGATAGCGTAAGCCGTACCTGCATTAACCTGATAAGCCGCAACAACGGAAGCCCCACCGCCGGGAGAACCTGCAAGAGCTGTTGCATTAGGTGTTACTGAAATTGTAATTGTGTAGGTATTACCATCAATAACTGTAAGCTGAAACTGTTGATTTAAAACTGCAGCAGTTACGTTTGTGCCGCTACCGCCAATGTCAACAGCACCGCTAAAAGTTACAAAAGACCCCGTAGTCGCGCCATGCGCTGTATCAGTTACAGTAACCGTTGTGGAAGCCGCTAACGCAAACGGGTTGTTATTGATTGTGGATGTTGCGCGAATTGGCGTTACATCGTTGTAGTAACCACCTTGTTCAATGTAAAACTTAGTATTAGTACCTACGCCAACTAAATTAAAGTTGCTAAGCGTTACCCAATTCCACAATGACCTGCATACACCGTTGTACGTATAGCCGGAGATCTGTTGCCAACCACCAATGACTTCTGGAGTGCCTTGACGGAAACGCACTTTATCGCATTCGTACCAGCCACCCTCGGTGGTGTACCGCGTATTCTCCCGGTTGACGCCCGGCTTAAACAGTATCTTCTGTAATGGCATTTCTAGTCCAGTAAGGCGCACTCAGCCGTGCGGCGTTTAAACAGTCCCGGCAGTACCTTACCGCCACCTTTAGTCCAGAGCATCAGTTGTTCTTTTGCCCCTTCCCAATCATTGGCGTTGATTTTCCTCTTTAACGTGGAAGTCTGCAAGCGTCCAGTGCCCAAGTTATAACAAAAATCCACAATAGCATTGCACTTGCGAACGTCAGTAATCAGGCCGGGGCAGTTACGCAAAACACCGGGTAAATACGTATGCTCAAGCTCAATCATCAAAAGCGCCCGTGCCGTGGGTTCATCCATTGGTGCGTCTTCTAAAGTTACCTTGCGTTTATCTGCGTAGTAGGTAGAACCATAGCCAATCGTGGCTACGCCTGCCGGACAAAGGTAGGGCTTGGCCCGATACCCCTCATACCGGCGGCACAGTTCAGCGGCTAACTCTAGGTTCATATACCGCGCTGCTTAAGAGTTCTATCAAGAAACCAATAGTTAATCGTCCCAGACAACAAGGCTGAGAAGTCAGGTGTCATCATGGTTTTAAACACTTCGGTAGCTGGCGCACCAGCAAGCCATGCGTTCCATGCAAACCATACGTGGATAAAGCTCCAGACAAACAAAACCCAGTATGTAACTACCGGCCTGACGCTGGCGCTCAGTGACGCAACCCAACCGCCCGCAGCTTTGACCATTTCGGCCTGCTGGGTGATGGCGTTGTTAAACGCATCCATTACACCTACGTCAATAGCGGCTTCCCGCTGTGCGCCTATCTCAGCTAACTTCTGCTGACCGCGCAGTTGTTCCAGTTCACATTGGCGAGAGAACATTAGAAGCTCATGGGCACGTTCGTTCTTCTTATCAAAGAACTTCAAGACTTCAGGAGCCATGCGGAACAGGCCACCAAACACAGAACCTAGAATACCGCCACTTAATATATCTAACATTTTGAATCCTTTTTGTCTTCATTCTGCATGAGTTTGATACCAGACAGGAACCCAATCATGCCGCCGATAAGAGTAGAAAACGCGGGTGAAATCATTTTGAATATTTCTGCGTTGTCCACTTCCTTTGCCCAAAGTCCAAGCATGAAGGCGATTACCATAGCCAATACGGAGATGCACAATGTTGCGCTTACCATCAGAGTTACCCACAGCGTCAGCTTTTCTTTCACTTCTATCTGCGGTTTCCGTGGTTGGCGTATCGGCTTCTTGGTCATACATAAATGTCCAGCTTACGGTTGGTAAAAATCTCAAGGCTAAGTTGGTTGCGTTCTGCCTTCTTCACATACAACTCAAACTCAAGATCATCAATTTTGTCTTTCACCTTTTTCATCTTTAGCGCTTGCTTGTATTCTTCTTCAAGACGTTCTGTCCTGCGTTCAAGCGCATCAGTCTTAGTTGGCTCGCCTCCCGGCTGAACCATTGGGTACCACTTGTGTATTGGCGGGATCATTTCTTTTCCCGTTCAAGTGCGTCCTTGTACCCATGTACTACCTTATTCCTAAGCCATGTGGAGTCTGCCGAGCCTGCCCACTCTGACAGATTGTTCCAAATGACTACATACTCTGTTGACTTGCAATGGCCTGCGTTCTGATCCAGCCACGCCATCATTTCTCTGTGACGCAGGGTTGGGTCGTGGACTGTGTACGCTATCCCATAGAATTCTCGTACATGACAGCCACTTTTGGCCACGGCCCCAACTAGCCCCAACAGCAGTAACAATATGAGCCAACGCATTTACCATGTCCCAGCCCATACGATAATATAAGTGCCAAAAATAACAAAGGCAACTAAAAGAGTCGCCGCAATAAATGCTTCGACCCAGTCACGCATGCTAGTCTTCTGTTAAAGCAGGTTCAGGCACCGCAGGAGGTTTAGCGGCTTCTTGAATTGCTTGGATCAATGAATACACCTCTTGGTAGGGGCGTGTTCCAAGGTAACCAAGCACTTGGTTTACGACTTCAATGTCTAAGTGCAACTTCATGTTGTTGGCTCCGAAGGTGTTTCAGATGGCGTCTCTACAACGGGTGTCACAACAACAGGAGGTGGGGTGTACTCGGCTTGAACATACTTCCAATCCAAAGGTAGACCTACCCAATTAACATGATTCCATACCCACTTGGCTGTTACATTCTCGTCAGGAGGTGCAACATCAGTTGAGTATGGAATCTTCTCTTCAGAAGTTCCGCAATAAAGTCCAGAGATTTCAAATTTGTAGTACATGATTTATCCTACCCTTACAAATGCTAATGCGTTAGTCCTTAATGGTGCTATGGTTACATTACCTGTGCGATAAAAAGCACCGCCAGAGGTTAAGTCTGATTTGAATACATTGTTCATACTAGTGGTTTGAAACGCACTGCCACTGAACATAAAACCTATACCACCAGCATCAGGAGTTGTAAACGCAGAACCGACCATCCAATTACCACCATCAGATGCGCTATATTGAGCACAAGTCCATGTAACCCCACCATCCAATGTAAAGATGATTTGGTTTCCACCACTCTGATTGTTGTACCCAGCAAAAGCAATTGTATTTGAATCAAACACAATAATCCCTGCCCCCATAACTGAGTTAAGATTACCTATAGCATATTGCTGAGTCAATGTAGTGATTGTCCAAGTTACTGCATCTGCTGACGTAAGTAGTTGATTCGTGTAATTAACACCAGCATAAAAGCGATTGGCATCAGCAAAAACTGTAAGGTTCGACCCAAGAACGCCAATTGGGAGTGTAGGGGTTACGTATGAAACACCGTCGTTTGTAGATACACGATACCCAGTACTACCATCACTGATCATTACTGTACTACCCTTGTAATACAAACCTCCTTGGGCTTGAGTCAAGCCACCAATGCCTCGATCTGTTGACCAAGTTGCACCAGAGTCAGCAGAAAAGAATGTTTCTTGATTAAGATTTATAATTAACTTGGCAGGGTCTGTCGTATTTGTTTGAAGATAGTAAGTGCTTGGGTTTACACTTCCAGACGAGGCAAAGGTGCTTGCCGCCCAAGTTACACCGCCATCCGTTGAATACCTAAATGCTGTTCCAACATTTAAGAAACAATTATTCCCGTTGCGATAAAACTGAAAATTAGTGAGTCTTGCTTGTGCAGTTGCGCCAATAACAGCAGTTGTATTATCACCGCCCCATGCAAGTCCATCTGTCGATAAAGACACCATGTAGTTTGTTGCACCGGGGCCAATCAACACAAACCTAGCACCACACCAAAATACAGCAAACTGGTTATTAGTACCATTATTATAATTAGCTCTTTTCCACCCACGAACTCCTGCTACCGTGTAGCTAGAAGAACCTGATGCTGAAGCGTGTGCATATGTATTGCTAATTGCCGCAAAAGTTGGAAGTCCTGTTACAGACCCTGCTGTCCAAGTTGTTCCGTTTGTGGTGGTGTAAGCACTTAATGCTGTTGCACTTGTCCATGTATACGATAATATCGTTGTGTTATTACTAGCGACAAAAGCATTTGTTCCATCGGAAGTATTATTAGTTGTTATAGACGTTTGACCCGTTTCAACAAATTGAAAACCAGCAGAGGTCATTACGCCGTGAGCTACTCTAGTTGATGCCGAATAATAAGCAGGAACTACACTAACACTACTTGCAGATATTCTAGCAATTGGGTATGTAGCGTAAGCCCCTCTGTCGACATAGGAAGCAGATAAAGTACCTTGGGCAATAACAGTAGGAACACTTGCTGTTCCAGCCGCCGCAAGATTGGTCTTTGCTGTAGCGTTTAAATTAGTAGATGCCGTTAGCGTGGCTGACCTTAACCACTGACTACTCCCAGCGTTGTAAAAGCTAGTGACACCAGCCAGATCAACAATCTCGCCAACTGAGAATCGGCTTAAACTTGAAGCTGGAATATTATTAAATGCCATGATTACACTCCGTAGACATTAACTGAAACATTAGCTGTGTTAGAGTACACAACCACCAACTTTGCACTACCCGATGTTAGACCTGACAGCTGCATAACTTCGTTTGCTAAAAGTGTTGTGTCATAAACAAACCACTCCGCATTTGTAGGCGTTGCCAAAGTAGACAAAGGCGCAATTCGAATTAACACGTTTGAAGTATTACGATTGCACACGTTGACAGTGAAGGACTGCGATCCCGCTGGCAGTGTGCAGATTGTTGTGTTAGTTGCGGCGGAAAGATCAGCCGAACCTAAGAGTCCTGTGGTCATACTGTGTCCTTATCTGTTTGCGTTTGCGTAATAAAAAAGTTCAATTGCTGTAACACCAGAGGCCCCTGCTGCAATCGTAATAGAGCCACCAGCATTAGTAATTACGATACCTGTACCAGCAGTCAATGTGGCTTTGGTCAGCGTGTTGCCTGAAGTATTACCAATTAACAACTGGCCATCGGTATAGGATGTTTGTCCTGTACCACCATTAGCTACGGCAAGTGTGCCGGCTAACGTGATGGTGCCTGATGTAGTGATTGGACCACCGCTTGTGGTCAAGCCAGTAGTTCCACCGGATACGTCAACAGAAGTTACTGTGCCGCCTGCACCAGTTGCAGATAGCGTACCACCCGCAAAACTAACACCTGACCCAATAGTGACATTGCTGAATCCACCTGATCCATTGCCATAAAGGATCGACGTTCCGCTTGTTGCTGGTGCGTAATCTGTTCCAGATACTGCGGCAGAGATTGCCGTGCCGTTGCCTTTTAGAACACCTGTAATGGTTGTTGAAAGCGTAATAGCTGGTGTTGTGGTTGCGTTTGCAACTGTACCCGCCAAGCCGTTTGCAGATACCACAGAAACAGTCGAAACTGTACCAGACGCACCTCCTGATGATGCAAGCAGAGTAACAACTCCAGAACTATTCTTGGCATACAGTTTCATGTCGGCAATGTTCAAGCCGAGTTCGCCATTTGCCAAATTACCAGAAGTTGGAACTGCAGAAGCCGTCGTGCTGTAATACAGCGATATGGGTGTGTATCCCGCTTGTGACATTAGAAAGTTCCTCCAGATACGCCAACATAATTCGTGGCAGTCACAGTAGTAAAGCTACCAGCTGCCGCTGTTGTTGCGCCAATAATTGCGCCATCAATACTACCGCCTGTGATTGCTACAGTATTAGCGTTTTGCGTTGACATTGTACCTAATCCAGTGATTGCTGTATTAGGAATTGTTGTAGAAGCAGTAACTGCTGAAGTACCATTGCCAAATAGATAGCCTGCCAGCGTGACTGCGCCTGTACCGCCATTGGCAACATTTAACGTGCCACCAAGAGTCAAAGTACCTGACACGGTAATGGGACCACCTGTAAGAGTCAGCCCAGTTGTACCGCCTGAGCCATCTACGCTTTGCACAGTTCCACCCGCTGCAGGAGTTGCTGAGATTGTGATCCCGCCTGCAGTATTTGAGATGCTGACGTTTGTGCCAGCAGTTAAAGTAGAAAGAGAGTAACCTGCGCCATTACCAATAGCTAACTGGCCGTTGGTTGGCGTTGCAGTTAGTCCTGTGCCGCCATAAGCTGTACCAATTGCTGTGCCGTTCCAAGTTCCTGCAGTAAGTGTACCTACACCAGTAATGCCTGTGTAAGAACCACTTAAACGACCAGAAGGCAAAGTGCCTGAAGTAATGTTTGTTGCATTGGTAGTATCCGTGGTAGCTGAAGCAGCTAAACCAGATACTGCACCAGCCGCAATAGCAATCGATGTGTTGGTAACTAAAGTTAATTGACCTTGTGCATTTACAGCAAAAACTGGAACCTGTGAAGCTGATCCGTAAGTTGCCGCTGTTACAGCCGTATTAGCAATATTGAACGTGTATGTAGGTGATTCACTTAATCCTGTACCTGCAGTATACGTTAAAGGCGCACCAAATTGGACAAATGTGATACCAGTTGTACCTACAACAATTGGAAGTGGCGTTTGCTGCACCCAAGACGTATTGGCATTTGCAGTACCCGCCAAAACCAAAACAAAGTCGCCTTGGTCAATCTCATTTGTTCCACTACCAGAAGTATCGTAGTCGGTGGCGCGAGTCAAAACCCATGCCGCTATGCCAGAGCCTGCAACTGTAACAGTGTATACGCCGTTATATGCGCTATTGGCTTGATTTTTAAGCAACACACGCTGACCAACAGTCGGGCTACCCCCATCAATACTTAATGCTGACAGAGGCACTGTTTTAGTTAATGTTGCGCCTACTCCAGATGCGCCATTA